>PVIU01004378.1:0-97773 GCA_004026605.1 Ondatra zibethicus | reverse complement strand
GCATGGTGATAGATAGGGGTCTATTTTCATTTGTCTGCATGTTGATATCCAGTTATGCCAGCACCACTTGTTGAATATGCTTTCTTTTTTCCATTTGATATTTTTTGCTTCTTTGTCAAATATTAGGTGTTCGAAGATGTGTGGATTGATATCCGGGTCTTCTATTCGGTTCTACTGGTCCTCCTGTCTGTTCTTATGCCAGTACCAGGCTGTTTTCAGTACTGTAGCTCTGTAGTATAGTTTGAAGTCAGGGATTGTGATGCCTCCAATGTGTAGCCCAGGCTGGCTTCGAACTCGTGATCCTCCTGCCTCTGCCTCCTTCAGCAAATCCTACCGGCGTGCGCCACCACAACTGGCAGGCTATTGATTTTTTGAGTTGATCTTGTATCCTGCCACATCACTGAAGGTATTTATCAGCTGTAGAAGTTCTTTGGTAGAGTTTTTGGGGTCACTTATGTACACTATCATATCATCTGCAAATAACGAAAGTTTGACTTCTTCCTTTCCAATTTGAATCCCCATGATCTCCTTATTCTGTCTTATAGCTATTGCTAGAACTTCAAGCACTATATTAAAGAGATATGGGGAGAGAATGGACAGCCTTGTCTTGTTCCTGATTTTAGTGGAATCGCTTTGAGTTTCTCTCCAGTTAATTTGATGTTAGCTGTCGGCTTGCTGTATATTGCTTTTATTATATTTAGATATGCTCCTTGTATCCCTAATCTCTCCAAGACCTTTATCATAAAGGGGTTGTTGAATTTTGTCAAATGCTTTTTCAGCATCTAATGCAATGATCATATGGTTTTTTTCTTTCAGTTTATTTATATGATGGATTACATTGATAGATTTCTGGAAGGTTGAACCAGCCCTGCATCTCTGGGATGAAGCCTACTTGATCATAATGGATGACTTTTTTGATGTGTTCTTGGGTTCGGTTTGCCAGTATTTTATTGAGAATTTTTGCATCGATGTTTATGAGTGAGATTGTTCTGTAATTCTCTTTCTTTGTTGAGTCTTGTGTGTTTTTGGTATCAGGGTAACTGTAGCTTCATAAAAAGAGTTTGGCAATGACCCTTCTGTTTCTATTATGTGAAACACATTAAGGAGTACAGGTATTAGCTCTTTTTGGAAGTTCTGGTAGAATTCTGCATTAAAACATTCTGTTCCTGGGCTTTTTTTGGTTGGGAGGTTTTTGATGACAGCTTCTATTTCCTCGCGACTTATATGTCTATTTAAATTGTTCACCTGGTCTTGATTTAATTTTGTTATATGGTATTTATCTAAAAAACTGTCCATTTCTTTTACATTTTCCAATTTTGTGGCATACAGGCTTTTGTAGTAAGACCTAATGATTCCCTGAATTTCCTCAGTGTCTGTTGTTATGTCCCCCTTTTCATTCCTGATCTTGTTAATTTGAGTGTTCTCTCTCCGACTTTTGATTAGTTTGGATGGGGTTTGTCGATCTTGTTGATTTTCTCAAGGAACCAGCTCTTTGTTTCATTGATTCTTTGGGTTATTTTCTGTGTCTGTATTTTGTTGATTTCATCCCTCATTTTGATTATTTCCAGTCTTCTACTCCTCCTGGGTAAGTCTGCTTCTTTTTTTTTATAGAGCTTTCAGGTGTGCTGTTAAGTCACTAATGTGTGCTTTCTCCGTTTTCTTTATGTAGGCACTAAGTGCTATGAACTTTCCAATTAGAACTGCTTTCATAGTTTCTCATAGGTTTGGGTATGTTGTGTCTTTATTTTTGTTGAAGTCAACGAAGACTTTAATTTCTTTCTTTATTTCTTCCTTGTCCCAGGAATGGTTCAGTAGTTGACTGTTCAGTTTCCATGAGTTTGTAGGCTTTTTGGGGGTGGAATTGTTGTTAAATTCTAACTTTACTCCGTGGTGATCCGATAAGACACAGGTGGTTACTCCACTTTTTTGTATCTGTGGATGTTTGCTTTGTTACCGAGTATGTGATCAGTTTTCAAGAAGGTACCATGAGATGCTGAGAAGAAGGTATATTCTTTCCTGTTTGGGTGGAATGTTCTATAGATGTCTATTAAGTCCATTTGTTTCATTACATCTGTTAGTTCTCATATTTCTCTGTTAAGTTTCTGTCTGGTTGACTTGTCCATTGGTGAGAGAGGAGTGTTGAAATGACCTACTATTAGTGTGTGGGGTTTGATGTGTGCTTTGAGTTCTAGTAATGTTTCTTTTACACATGTGGGTGCTTTTATATTAGGGGCATATATATTCAGGATTGAGACTTCATCCTGATGGATTATTCCTGTTATGAGTATAAAGTGTCCATCTCCATCTCTTCTGATTGATTTTAGTTTGAAGTCAATTTTGTTAGATATTAGTATAGCCACACCCGCTTGTTTCTTAGGTCCGTTTGATTGAAAAACCTTTTCCCAACCCTTTACTCTGAGATAATGTCTGTCTTTGTGGTTGAGGTGTGTTTCTTGTAAACAGCAGAATGTTGGATCCTCTTTTCGTATCCATTCTCTTAACCTGTGCCTTTTTATAGGTGAATTGAGTCCATTGATATTAAGTGATATTAATAACCAGTGGTTGTTCACTCCGGTTATTTTTTTTGGTGGTAGTGTTTGTGTGTTTCCCTTCTTTGAGTTGTGCTGGCAGAGGGTTGTTAGATGTCTGTGCTAATGTGGGTGTTGTTGGCTTCCTTGGTTTGTGGTTTTCCTTCTTGTACTATCTGTAAGTCTGGGTTTGTGGCTACATACTGTTTAAATCTGTTTTTATCCTGGAATATTTTGTTTTCTGCATCGATGGTGAATGCAAGCTTTGCTGGGTATAGTAGTCTGGGCTTGCATCCGTGGTCTCTTAGTGTCTGCAGCACATCTATCCAAGACCTTCTGGCTTTCATGGTTTCCAATGAGAAGTCAGGTGTAATTCTGATAGGTTTACCTTTATATCTTACTTTCCCTTTTTCCTTTGCAGCTCTTAATATTCTTTCTTTATTCTGTATGTTTTGTGCTTTGATTATGATATGGTGAGGAGATCTTTTTTTTTTTTTTTGATCCAGTCTATTTCGTGTTCTGTATGCTTCTTGTACCTTTATAGGAATATCCTTTTTTAGGTTGGGGAAGTTTTCTTCTATAATTTTGTTGAATATATTTTCTGGGCCTTTGAGCTGCAATTCTTCTCCTTCTTCTATCTCTATTATTCTTAGGTTTGGTCTTTTAATGGTGTCCCAGATTTCCTGGATGTTTTGTGTTAAGAATTTGTTGGATTTGTTTTCTTTAATCAATGAGTTTATTTCCTCTATAGTATCTTCAGCATCTGAGATTCCTTCTTATATCTCCTGTATTCTGTTGGTTATACTTGTCTCTGTAGTTCCTGTTCGTTTAACCAGATTTTCCATTTCCAGAGTTCCCTTGTTTTGTGTTTTCTTTATTACCTCTTTTCAATCTTCAAGTCTTGAACTGTTTCCTTCACCTGTTTAACTGCTTTTTCTTGGGTTTCTTTGAGGGATTTATTAATTTCTTCCAGCTTTTTGTTTGTCTTCTCTTCCATTTCTTTAAGGGAGTTTTTCACTTCCTCTTTAAAGGTCTCCATCATTTTCATTAAGTAACGTTTAAAGTCGTTTTCTTCTACTTCTCCTGGAATAGGATGTTCAAGTCTTCTTGTTGCGTGCTCACTGGATTCTGGTGTTGTCATGATGCTTTTCATGTTGTTGGAGGAATTCTTGCATTGGCACCTGCCCATCTCTTCCTTCAAATACAGCCAGGAGAGGCTTGGCGTCTTGATCCAATCTTTGCTGTGAGTGACAGTGTACTTGGAGAATTTTCTTGGTCTGTCCTCTCTTAGGGCCTCAAGGTACTGGAGCCGTTTGTGCTGGTGGATCCCTCTGGATCTCTGATCTCAGCACAGGAACAGGGACTCCTAGCAAACCATTTCTTGAGGCCCAGGAGGTGGGTGCACAGATGCATGCTAGAAGCTCACTCTCAGGAAATCTTCAAGGTTACAAGTAGACTATTCCTAATACAAATAATTTGAGTCCAGTTTTCTTAGGTGATTCAGGGGAGATCCTATAATCCTGTGGAGAACTGTATTCAGACTTCTAGAGTGGGGAAGAAAGACCTTTAGCAGAGATGTATTCAGACTTCTGTCATTTCATTTCTGACAGTTCTGCTTTTGTTGTCATTTGACATTTGAGACTTGGTAAGAAAAGTAAAACTTTTTATGTGTAATAATTACCTCATTAATTTTTTATTAGTCTTTGTTATAAAAGACATTGTTTTAACAATGGTATATTTCTTTTTGGAGCTAAGCTGGAAAAATCAGGGTCCCTCTGCTGACCCCTATTTGATGTTTTCCTGAAAAGATGATTTACTGCCTTCAACTAGGGAAAATCTGAAGATGGATCTGGGTACAATCTTGTCATAAAATATTGGTAAATATGTTCTGCCTTTGGAAAGGCTTTTAAGTGTGTTATAGAGCCTATTATGATTTTTGTACATATTCAATAGGATAATGTCATAGAACATCTATCTTTAGGGCATTGTTTATGAAAGTCTATGGTCTGTTAATAGGCATTAGGTTAAAATGGAATAAATAGCTAGTTGTGGTGGCACACACCTTTAATTACCAGCACTCTGGAGGCAGAGGCAGGTAGATCTCTGTGAGTCCCAAGCTAGCCTGGTGTTCTTAGTTCCAAAACAGCCAAGGCTATATATAGAGAGAGACCTTATCTTAAACATACAAACAGGTATATGAGTCTGGTTGTGCAGTTATAATAAAATAACTTTGACTGACTGTTTATAAAGAACATGAGTTTTATTGCTTATAGCTCTGGATGATAGGATCACGGCAGTGTGACAGGATTGCTTTTCTGGTAAGGCTGTCCTGCATGCAGGATGGCACCTTTTATCCTCTCTGCTGTTCTCACAAGATAGACGACAGAAGGGGAGAGAGCTAGATGCTGTGTGGAACCCATTTGAAAGCCTTAATCCCACTTGAAAGAAGAGCTCCCAGGCCTGCCTCATCCCCTCCTCAATATGATGCTCGTACTGTTGTCATAGTCAGCACCTGAATTTTGGATGAGTTACATTCACATCATAACAATAATAAACTAATAGATAAAAATAAAAGAAATGACTAAATTAATAAAATTAGGAAGTATTTGGTAAATTGAACAAGACTTCTTAGCTATGTATCCCATGACTGTGTGTGTGTGTACATGTAAGCATATACTATCACTTGCCGGCCGGTGGTGGCACACACCTTTAATCCCAAGCACTCGGGAGGCAGAGGCAGGCGGATCTTTGTGAGTTCGAGTCCAACCTAGTCTACAAGAGCTAGTTCCAGGACAGGCTCCAAAGCCACAGAGAAACCCTGTCTTGAAAAACCAAAAAAAAAAAAAAATCACATATGTACACATGCAGAGGCCAGAGGTCAACATTAGGTATCTTTCTCAATTGCTCTTCATCTTTTCCTATAATGCCAGGGCTAGGGCAGTGGAAACAAGAGGATCTCTGGGACTTATAGGTACATGCCAGTGCATCGGGCTTTTTTACATAGGTGGTAGGGATCGAATTTAGCTGCTTGCTTACACAAGTACTCTACTCACTGAACCATCTCTCCAGCACTTTGCTATGAGATTTGTTTCAAACCTTTCCTTAGACTAGTGTTTAAAGAATGTCAATTTGAGAATTGTTGTAGAAATTAGACTAATTAGAATTTCTGTTCCACATAGAATTTTGCCACTGTATTAAAGGGATGGCTTGTAGTCCTCTTTAGTCTTTCTATTAGAATGATCTGTTGCAAATTAACAAGCAAAAATGAAAGTCTTAGACTTGACAAAGCAGAATTGGGAGGGGCTGTGGGGGGGGCATGTAAATGCTTGCAGGTGATCCATTCCTAACGGAAAACCCTGAATTAGAATGTGCTTTCATGATGCTTTTTAAATGCTTTTTGAATTCTTTATGTTTTGTGTTCTTGGCTTTCGTCCACCAACAATGCAGGAGTGTTTCCTTTACCCCAAAACCTCTCCAGGATAAGTTGTCATCAGTGTTCTTGATCTTGGCCATTCTTACAGGTGTAAGATGGAATCTCAGAGTTGTTTTGATTTGCATTTCTCTGATGACTAGGGATGTTGAGCATTTCCTTAAGTGTCTTTCAGCCATTTTAGATTCCTCTGTTGAGAGTTCCCTGTTTAAGTCTGTATTCCATTTTTTTATTGGAGTATTTGTTCTTTTGATGACCAGTTTCTTGAGTTCTTTGTATATTTTGGAGATCAGACCTCTGTTTGATGTGGGGTTGGTGAAGATCTTTTCCCATACTGTAGGCTGTAATTTTGTCTTGTTGACTGTGTCCTTTGCTTTACAGAAGCTTTTCAATTTCAGGAGGTTCCATTTATTGTTTCTCTCAGTGTCTGTGCTGTTGGGGTTCTATTTAGGAAGTGGTTCCCTGTGCCAATGCGTTCAAGCGTACTTCCCACTTTCTCTTCTGTGAGGTTTAGTGTGGTGGGCTTTATGTTGAGGTCTTTAATCCATTTGGACTTGTTTTGTGCATGGTGATAATGAATCAATCTATTTTCATTCTTCTACATGTTGATATCCAGTTATGAAAGCACCATTTCTTAAATATGCTTTCTTTTTTTTCATTTGATATTTTTTGCTTCTTTGTCAAAAATCAGATGTTTGAAAGTGTGTGGATTGATATCTGAGTCTTCGATTTGGTTCCATTCTTCCTGTCTGTTTTTATGCCAATACCAGGCTGTTTTCAGTCCTGTAGCTCTGTAGTAGAGTTTGAAGTCAGGGATTGTGATGCCTCTAGAAATTCTTTTATTGTACAGGATTGTTTTGGCTATCCTGGGTTTTTTGCTTTTCCATATGAAGCTGAATACGGTTCTTTCGAGGTCTGTGAAGAATTTCGTTGGGATTTTGATGGGCATTGCATTGAATCTGTAGGTTGCTTTTGTAAGATTGCCATTTTTACTATGTTAATTCTACCTGCCCAAGAGCATGGGAGATCTTTCCACTTTCTGGTGTCTTCTTCAATTTCTTTCTTCAAAGATTTAAAGTTCTCCTCATACAAGTCTTCCACTTGTTTGGTTAGAGTTGCTGTGAGATATTTTATGCTATTTGTGGCTATTGTGAAGGGTGATGTTTCTCTGATTTCTTTCTCAGCCCATTTATCATCTGTGTACAGGAGGGCTACTGATTTTTTTTTAGTTAATCTTGTATCCTGCTACATTACTGAAAGTGTTTATGAGTTATAGAAGTTTCTTGGTTGAATTTTTGGGGTCACTTATATATCTATCATATCATCAGCAAATAGTGAGAGGTTGACTTCCGATTAGTATCCCCTTGATCTCCTTTTTTTGTCTTATTGCTCTAGCTAGGACCTCAAGAACTATATTGAATAGACATGGAGAGAGTGGACAGCCTTGTCTTGTTCCTGATTTTAGTGGGATTTCTGCAAGTTTCTCTCCATTTAGTTTGATGTTGGTTGTTAGCTTGTTGTATATTGCCTTTATTATGTTTAGGTATGTTCCTTGTATCCCTGCTCTTTCCCAGACCTTTATCATGAAGGGATATTGTATTTTGTTAAAAGCCTTTCCAGCATCAAATGAGATGTATGAGATGTGGTTTTTATTTTTCAGTTTGTTTATATGGTGGATTATATTGACAGGTTTTCATAGTTGAACCATCCCTATATCTCTGCATTGAAACCAACTTGATCATGGTGGATGATGGTTCTGATGTGTTCTTGGATTCGATTTGCCAATATTTTATTTAGTATTTTTGCATCAAATGTTCATGAGTGAGATTGGTCTGTAATTCTCTTTCTTAGTAATGTCTTTATGTGGTTTCTTTGTTTCTGTTTTGTTGATTTCAACTGTCAATTTGATTATTTCCTGCCGTCTAGTTTTCTTGAGTGAGTTTGCCTCTTTTTGTTCTAAAGTTTTCAAATATTCTGTTAACTCATTAGTGTGGGATTGTCCAGCTTCTTTATGTAGGCATTTATTGCTGTGAACTTTCTTCTTAACACTGCTTTCAGTGTGTCCCATAAATTTGGGTATGTTGTGTGGTCATTTTCAATTGAATTTTAGGAAGTCTTTAATTTCTCCCTTTATTTCTTCCTTGACCCATTGATGATTCAGGTTAGCATTGTTTAATTTCCATGTGTTTGTGGGCTTTCTGGTATTAGTGTTGCTGTTGAATTCTAGTTTTAAGCTATGGTGGCTTAAATAAGATACATGGGTTTATTCCAATTTTTTTGTATCTGTTGAGGTTTGGTTTGTTACCAAGTATGTGGTCAATTTTTGAGAAAGTCCCATGAGGTGCTGAGAAGAAGGTATATTCTTTTATGATTGGATGGAATGTTCTGTAGATGTCTGTTGAGTCCATTTGAGTAATAACATCTGTTAGTTTCCTTATTTCTCTGTTAATATTTTGTCTGACTGACCTGTCCAGTGGTGAGAGGGGAGTGTTGAAGTCTCCCACTATTAGTGTGTGGGGTTTAATGTATAATTTAAGCTTTAGAAGTGTTTCTTTTACATATGAGGGTGCCCTAGTATTTGGGGAATAGATGTTCAGTTTTGAGGTTTCCTCTTGATGAATATTTACTGTGACTGATATGAATCTCCTTCTTTGTTTCTTTTTTATTGAATTTAATTTGAAGTCTATTTTGTTAGATATTAGGATAGCTACACCAGCTTGTTTCTTAGGTCCATTTGATTGGAAATTTTTTTTCCCAACCCTTTACTCTGAGGCGATGTCTGTCTTTGAGATTGAGATGTGTTTCTTGTATGCAGAAGAAGGATGGATTCTGTTTTCATATCCAATCTGTTAGTCTGTGCCTTTTTATAGAGTTGAGTTGAGTCCAATTATATTAAGGGGTATTAATGACTACTGATTGCTATTTCCTGTTAAGTTTCGTTGTTGATGATGTTAATTTGTGTTTTTCCCTTCTTAGGGATTTGCTGGTGTGAGAGCATCAATTGTCTGTGTTTTTGTTGATGTAGCCAACTTCCTTGGGTTGGAGTTTTCCTTCTAGTACTTTGTGTAGGGCTGGGTTTGTGAGTAGGTATTGGTTAAATCTGGTTTTGGCATGGAATATCTTGTTTTGTCCTTCTATGGTGATTGACAGTTTTGCTGGATATAGTAGTCTGGGCAGGCATCCTTGGTCTCTTAATGTCTGCATAACACTTGACCAGGACCTTCTGGCTTTCATTGTTTTCAATGAGAAGTCAGGTGTAATTCTGATAGGTGTGCCATTGCTTGGCCTTTTTCCTTTGCAGCTCTTAATATTCTTACTTTATTCTGTATGTTTAGTTTTTTGATTATTATGTGGCCAGGGGACTTTTTTTTTGATCTAGTCTATTTGGTATTCTGTAAGCTTCTTGTATCTTCATAGGCATATCTTTCTTTAGGTTGGGAAAGTTTCCTTCTATGATTTTGTTAAATATATTTTCTGTGCTTTTGAGTTGAACTTCTCCTTTTTCTATAACTATTATTCTTAGGTTTGGTCTTTTCATGGTATCCCATATTTCCTGGATATTTTGGGTTAAGCTTTTGTTTGATTTAATGTTTTCTTTGACTCATGAGTTTATTTCCTCTATTGTATCTTCAGTTCTTGAGATTCTCTCTTGTATTCTGCTGTTTATTTTTGCATTGTGGTTCCTGATCATTTTCACATGATTTTTGTATCTATAATTCCCTCACTTGTGTTTTCTTTATTGTCTCTATTTCAGTTTTCAAGTCTTGAATAGTTTCTTTCATATGTTTGATTGCTTTTTCTTGGTTTTCTTTAAGGGATTTGCTGATGTCTTCCATTTTTTGTTTGTCTTTTCCATTTCTTTTAGGAATTTCTTATTTCCTCTTTAAGAGTCTCAAACATTCTCTTGGAGTTATTTTTTAGGTAATTTTCTTCTGCTTCATCTATATTTGGTTGTTCAAGTTTTGCTGTTGTATTGTCTCTAGATTTTACTGGTGTTGTGTTACTCTGTGGTATTGTGTGTGTTCTTACCTTGTCTACTCATCTTTTCCTCTAATTGGTGTAGCTGGGGCTGTCTGTGATTCTGATGATTGATTTTCCTGGTGCCAGTGGATCAAAGGTTCAGATGGTTGTTCCTTGTGGTACACTCAGTGCCATGGTTTTCGTTATCCCGTTAGTCACTCCATGTTCCTGGAGATCGCTCAGCTCTCCCCGGGTTTGCTGTCTCAGTCTTGCTCTGGTCTAGGTTGCTGGCTCAGACCTGTTTCTGTGAATGTCCCTGGTCTAGATCAGCTCCTGTGGAGGTCCCTGGCTTGGGGTTGGTCCTGCAAAGTTCTCTGGCTCCAATCTACTCCTTTGGAGGTTTCAGACTTGGGTGCACCCAGACCCACAGAGGACCTGGCTAAGGCCTACTCCCTCAGAGGTCCCAGACTCACACCTGTACCCACAGAGATCCTGGCTCAGTCCTACTCCCTCAGAGGGCCCAGACTCATGCTCAGACCTGAAGGGGTCCTGGCTCAGGTCTACTCCCTCGAAGGTCCCCGATTCACACCCAGAGTGCAGCGATCTCTGGCTCTGATTCACTTGCTCAGCAGTTGTTCCCCTGTACCTGCTTCTGTTCTTTGTCTCAGATCTGCTCCCACCCAGGTCGCATTCACTGCCTCAGGCCTGCTCTGGCCTAGGTAGCTGGCTTAGTCCTACTCCTGTGTAATTTATTGCCTCAGGGCCACTCTGACCCAGGTCCCTGGCTCCAAGCAGTAAATCTTTATGAAACAAATTTTGGGTCTTCGCAGCTGGCAGGCTTGGTCCACCACAGCACTCCACGCCACCTCCTTCAGCTTGGGACTCATTGGGACATCCCTTTTTTATGTATTTTTTAAATTTTGAGACAGTACCTCACTACGTTATTCAGTCTGATCTTGATGTCACTATAGTCCCTGCAGGCCTTGACTTTCCAATCCTCCTACCTCAGCTTCCTTAATAGCTGGGATTACCAGCCAGTGCCACAGTCCTGACTTTGTCAACTTGTAATTATAAGTTATTACAGGACAGTTGAGTTTTCTGTGTTTTTGATAAGCACGTTAAGAGTGTGTTTGTAAGTGCTGTTTTGCATTAAGTGGAGAATATTGGAGTATTTGTGTCTTGTGGTCAGAATAGGAAGGCCTAACAGGATAATTCTGTAGTTGTTTTCTACTAAAATCTAAATCACCTCTCATAAAATTGGAAATATGGAAGATAAAATCATTCTAATTAGAGGGCGTCTGGGACTTAGTTTTTTGGTCTCTGAATATATATATATTCTTCTGATCCTCCCCACCCTACAGAAAACGAGCCACCACTCCTGCTCTTGTCTTTCCAGAGCCCCCATCAAATTTATACTTAATGAAGGAAGGCTTTTTTGAATACAATGAGAGGAAAAACACATAGTATGAAGAAAATATGGCACATAAAAAAAGTTCTACATAAAAGGCTTGTGAAGTTGTGTGGAGTGACTATTAATCTATAATTCTTAATACCTATCTAACTTAAAGACTAAGACAATAAACAACTGCAATAAATGAGGAAAATGACCCTCCAAATGTAAACAGTGTACAAGTATACATTGTAATATGGTAAAAAAATATATCAATACATAAACAATATATAAGTATCCTAATCAGAGGTAGAAATGTACACTGCAATATGGTAAATATATATCAATACAATATATATATCAATACATAAAAATGTTTTAAACAGAGGTAGAAGCATGCATGCATACAATATTCAATATAATTTAACTTTGTATCCATATACAAGAATCTATGCCAATGTAATTATCTATAAACAATAACTCACAAATACCAATCTATTATCCCATCATTCCCTTTTTTTTTCCCCAAAAAGATCCCTGAGCTTATAAAATTCCTCCCCCAACCCTCAACCGTATACCAATTACAATCAACCCCTAAATGATGTCCCTAAGCCTGAGGACAAACTGTGCTGGGAAAGGGGACGTTGTCCTCTAGAATTACTTCCAGCTGTCATGGGGTCGATGTTCTTTCTAGGGGATCCTGTGAAAGTAAAATGATGGTTAAATTTCAAGATTAATATCTGGTAAGATTGCAAATAGTCTCTGAGTATTTTGTGGAGGTCTGGCCAGAATGTTGTAAAAGATGTCCACCATTTCAGTTAACCAAGTTGGGACCATCTTATGCAGCTGGCACCCAAAACAGGCCTTGTAGTAGCGCTATCAGTGTCATGACGTCATATCAACCAGGTGGAGTTGTTGTTATGGGGCCCCATCTTCTTCCTGGAAACTTCAAGGATTACTGCAGGAAAATTTATTGTTCATTGTGGAAAATTTAAACATTAATTATATAAACATACACACACACATATATATATGTATTCAATGAAAGGTATGATAGATATGAAGAAAGGCAAAGATGTTTTCTAAATTCATTTTTCTTTCTGTCCCATATCATGGCTCTTAACATGAGACAGAAACTCTAGAAACTCTGGGTTTTTCTCTTAACAACAGGCTTGGAATTAGAGAGGGACTGAGCCAGAGTCCAACTCCAAAACCAGCTCTATATACTTATGAATATAAATAAACAAAAAATATATGTAGACATTATTACTTACAGAACCTATTCGATTTTTTTGGTGATCCATATTGGGTAGTAATTTTTTCCATCTGTCAGTATTCAAATATCCAGGGTTCCTTGAATTTTTTTTTTTTTGAAGATGAGTGTTGTCCTGCGGGTATAAGAACAGAACCCTGCCCCCATTCTATATGTTTTTCTTACCACCTGTATGATTATCATCATTGTGGATGAGCTGTCATTTTTCTTTCCAAGAGGTTTCTCCTCTTCAAATCGAACCTTTATTAATTTTTGATGATATCCACAATTTTTCTTCTCCTGTGGAAACAAGAGCAAAACCCCTTCCCCAACGTAGCACATCTCCTGGCTTCCATTGAGAAGTCAGCACGTCCTTGAAATAAACTGGTTGATTTAGTTCAGCAGATTTTTCCATTATCCAATGTCTTTCTGCTGTTGTTGCTCCTTTCTCATTAGCATTAAGAAAATTGCTTGTTGCCATGTAATAGAAAACTCTTTCTTTAAACCTTTGCTATTGGTGTGATGTTTTTTATGGAATTCTGAGGCCTGCAACATGCTTCTAATCAATAATTGATCAATTTCAGCATTACCTTGTGCTAGAGGACCTGGCAGACCCGTATGGGATCGGATGTGTGTTATGTACATCCGACAAAGCCTATTCCTGATTATGTCTTGTACCTGTATAAACAATGAAGTCAATTCTGCATCATCTGGTATAAATTCAGCAGTTTCAATATGCAAGATAACTCTTTCTGCATATTGTGAATCAGTAACTATATTTAGAGGCTCTTTAAAATCCCTTAGCACCATAAGAATGGCATATAATTCTGCCTTCTGGACAGAAGTATAAGGGCTTTGTTCCACCTTACTCAATTCGTCTGATTTGTAACCTGCCTTCCCTGATTTATTAGCATCAGTATAAAATGTACAGGCTCCAGTTATTGGAGCATCACATACAATTCGAGGAAGAATAAAAATATGGAACGCTTCATGAATTTGCATGTCATCCTTGCGCAGGGGCCATGCTAATCTCCAGCCTGAGATGGATGTAGGTTAGAATCTTCCCGATAAGCCACGACCCCGTGGTGATACACAGATTACTAGATATGGGTTAAAGCAAGATGTGAGAGTTAGCCAAGAAGAGGCTAGAACTAATTGGCCAGGTAGTATTTCAATGAATACAGTTTCAGTGTAATTATTTTGGGTATAAGCTAGCCGGGCGGGGACAGAACAAGGGGCTTTGTGCCGGGTGGCTGGGAGCTGGAACGCGGCCCGCCCGCTCCTCTTACTACAAATGACTACTCCACCTGTCTGTGTTTAGCCAGGCTATATAACATCAGCACTCAAGTGATTTGGAGGCACTGCAGATTTAACATGTCCACAGTAGAGTTCATCACATTTCTTAGCTATACCTGCCTCTCCCTTTCACCACCCAAGAAAGGTTTGCGTTTTTCAGAGTTCTGTAGCCAATGAATGACTCCTATCCACTTGGGTCCTTGGCAATTCTTTCATCCTGACTTTCCACACCCAGGTCAACTCAGAAAACCGTCAGATAGTTTGGGATCTGCTATTTCTCCTTTTGCTGCCACCATTGTAACCCAAGCTGCACCAGGGTTAGAGTGTTAGCAGTCTTTCAGGGCTCATCCTGTATTCTTAGCTCTAATCTAGTTTCCACACAGCAAACAGAATTTAAGCCATTTTACTTTGTGACTTATAATGACTTCTTTTGATTTTAATCCAAAGCCCTAGATATTTCTTGTGGGCTCAGATCCTTTATGTATTGGCCATGTTTGTCTTTCCATATCATCTTTTTCTTTTCATCTTCCTTCTGTGTGCTCAGCTATCTTCTCTGAGTTTCCAAAAGTATTCTCCTGGATAAGTCTCTGAACATACTTTTCCCTGCTCCTCCTCATTGGTAGCTTAGATTCTTAGGTTTGAGTAAAATTGCCCACTCCTAGATTGAATAACCCCCACCTTGAATGTTCAATTAGTCCTTTTTTTACTTCTCCATTTATGACACATACTACAATAATTCTTTTTTAAGAAAGAATTTTGCTACAGGCTGGCCTGGAACTCATGACCTTCCTCCCTCAGCTTCCTGGGTGCTAGAATTACAGGCATATGCCACCATACCTGATTCATAATTATTCTTAATTATTTACTCATTTCCCTTTTGAGAGAATGTAAGTACCACTAGGGAAGGAACTGTGTACATTGCCAAAACAATGAGTATCCTAAATAGATTTAGATTTTAATGAGCAAATGAATTTAGCTAAAAACCTAAGTTGCTAAAATGTAATTTAAAAGGGGTTATTTGGAGCCAGGTAGTGTGGCCCACACCTTTAATCCCTGCATTCAGGGGGCAGAGGCAGGCACATCTCTGTAAGTTTGAGACCAGCCTGGTCTATAGAGTTCCATGATAGCCAGGGCAACACAGAGAAGCCCTGTCTTTTTTAAATACGGGGTGTGTGTGTGTGTGTGTGTGTGTGCGCGTGTGTGTGTTTGGAATGAGAGACAGAGACAGACAGACAGACTCGCTGTGTATCTCTGGCTGCTGGCTGGCCTGCTATATAGAACAGGCCGGTCTTGAACTTGCAGAGATCTGCCTTCTCTGCCCCTCTTCCCTGTCCCTGTGCTGGGATTAAAAGCATGTACCACTATGCCAACTCAAAATAAAATCCAATTAACCAGCCTGATCGGAGTAATGAAACTAGAATAACATGTGTGCAAGTGTTGGCATGTGCACATGCATATATTTTGACATAGACTCACATGCAGCCCAGGCTGGCCTCAAATTTTCCATGTAGCCAAGGATTATCTTGAATTCCTAATTCTGTCTATTGAATTTACGGATGTATAATACTGCACCTAGTTTTGTTTTATGTGGTGCCAGATATTAAGTCCAGGACTATGTTAGAAAGTATAAATCACTTTCATTACTCTTTAGTACTTTGTTAATAGTAACCCATTCAAAAGTCCTAAATATTCTTCACAGAGAAATTGTGACCATGGACATGATTCAGGCTATAGCTCCTGAAAGCCAGGGACACTGCTCAGTTAGTAGAGCATTTGCCTGGCATGTAAGAAGCCCTGGGTTTGATTCTATAATACATTATAGATGTATGCTTGTGTATATGTGTTTATGCATACACTAAATTTGGTTCAGAGAACAGCAGGTTTGGTGTAACTATATTGATCTGGGAGTTATACAAGTTCAGAGTGTTGAATTGACAAAGCATGTATTTTCAAACTGCCCTAGATACTGTCCTGAAGCACATTGTGGCTGGGAACTGAGACCCCTATTTTAAACTCTTGACTGTGGTCATTGATGTCTTGTGCAACCTTCATGCCCCTGCCTCCTATGGACAGGGTTGCACACCCTGCATTTACTGTGCTTTCCCAGTTTTATCTGTAATGGCAGTTGCCATTTTCATTATGTTTCATGTTGATGGTTTGAATGCAAAGTGTCTTCCAAAAGGCTTGATTGAAGGCTTGGTCTCCAACTGGTGTCATTATTGAGGTAATTAGATCACCAGGATATTAACTTCATCAGTGAATTAATCTATTGTTGAGTTTATTGATCATTGGGCTGTTGGGTCTTAGAGGAAGTCAATCACTAGAAGTATGCCTCTAAAGGTTTTTTGTGTTAATCCCTATAGTCCCCAACTTGCTTCTTTCTGTTTTTTGGATGCCATGAGGTAAGCAGCTTTCTTCAACCATCCCTTCTGCATTGATGTTTCTACTGTGGTGCAGGACTAAAACAGTGGAGTCAATTGGCAGTGGTTGAAACTGTGAGCCAAAATAAATCTTTCCTTTTCTAAGATGTTGGCCAAATATATTGTGACTACATCAAAAACTAGCATATTTCTTCTGCATATTTCAGATGCAGAGGAAGAATAACTTTATCGTTCTTGGATTTTCATAGTGCAGTACAGACCCAGACAAGACCTGAAATCTATCTTAAGTAGGGTCTAATCTTGAAGCACTCCTCAAGCTGCCCGGCTTCACACTTTCTTGTTACTACATAGCTACTTAGGAATCAAAGCAGCAGATATTTACTATGTGGGTGAGGAATCTGGGAGCAGCCTAGCCCTGTGCCTCTGCATGAGAGTCTGTCGTGAAGTTGCAGGAAGGCTGTTAGCTGGGTCTGTGCTTAGCAAAGTTTGATTGTGGGAAGATGTTCTTTCAAGCTCACACAGAAGTGGCTCACTTCCCTGTCACACAGGTAGCTCTATGGCATGACTGACATCATGGCAGATATTCTGATTTTTTTTTTCTTTTTTTGGGTTTTTCGAGACAGGGTTTCTCTGTAGCTTTGGAGGTTGTCCTGAAATCTAGCTCTTGTAGACCAGGCTGGCCTCAAACTCACAGAGATCCGCCTGCCTCTGCCTCCCAAGTACTAGGATTAAAGGCGTGCGCCACTACCACCCAGCGATATTGTGATTCTTAATCCTCGTTATGAAACTGAACTTTTTTTTTAATCTCTGACAACTCTGGACATATTTTGTTCATCTCTACCACATTAGACTTTTACAAGAATTTGCCTTGGTTTGTGGAAAAGGGTCATGTTAAACAGTGCAAACTGACAAAGTGCCACCACCACCCAGCTACCAGTTGAAATTTCTACAACCAGCTGACTGTCAGTTGGGGTTTCTAATGTTTCTAATCCCCCATCCTTGGGTTTAGCTTACTGGTCAGCTCACAACTCAGGAAAATACTGATGTTGACTAGTTTAGTCTAAAAGATATTTTATAGAAGACAAATAGCAGTGTTTGGTGTTAAATGCCTGTAATCCTAGACAACAGTTTGGGGAGGGAGGAATAGGACTTCTCAGACACCATGACTGTGGTAACTCTTATAAAAAGAAAACGTTTAATTGGGTAGCTTACATTTTCAGAGGTTTAGTCCATTGTCATCATGGTGGGGCATGGCAGCATGCAGGCAGACACAGTGCTGGAGCTGGAGCTTCAAGTTAATATATCTTGACTTGCAGGCAACAGGAAGTAGCTTGAGCATATATGAGACCTCAAAGCCCACCTCCACAATAACACACATCCTCCAACAAGGCCATACCTCCCAATAGTGCCACTCCCTTTGGGGAACATTTTCTTCCAGACCACCACACCATTGTGCTCCACTACTCAGTTATTAAAGAACTATACATCTGTATAATTGGTAACTATGTGATTGATGTCATAACATTTACAAACTAACAATAGTTTTCATTTTAAATCATTGGCCTACAACTTGAGAAGCTTCTGGAAAGATCTGGATTTTTAGATTCAAATTTCCTTAGTCCTTATCTTCACTTTTTGCCTTCTTTTATCTGTTTAGAATCTCCATAATGAATGGATCCAGTGTGGCAGGTACATCACCCAGTGTGAAATGCAAAGAGGACCAAGGGATCAATGGACATGAGGAAAAGGAAAACCCATTTGCAGAATACATGTGGATGGAAAATGAAGAGGATTTTAATAGACAGGTAAGCAAAGGTAGAAGGCAGTCACTATCCTTGTGAGCTACTGCAGTCTTTTACTGTACTTGTAGGAGCAGGGTGGTTCTTCTAGTGTTGATAAAGGCCTAACACACTCAGAGAACCAGGGGTTCCAGATCTTAGCAGCCAGAGGCATATAGCTCAAGTTAGAATCTATAGCTCTGGGTTCTAAGCCAAGGGCCTGACCCTCAGGACTTAGTGCCGTCCTCTGCTCTTAATCAGCAACAATCAGAGCTAGCCAGGATTATAGCTCCTAAATCCTCCTAATCCCTCAAGGACCTGTAGTCTCTCCCTCCCTCTTCCCTTCCACCTATGTGAGTCTCTGTATTTCCACCCCACCGTCCTTCATTGCCTCTACGGCTTGTGTGGAGTTCTTGCCTGCCCTCTTACCTCCACTGACATTGCTGCTACTGTTGTCAAGTAGTGGCTACTACAACACTTGCTGACATGCCCTTGTTGCTGTTTGTGTATCTCATCCTGGAAAGTCATACTAAAATTGATAAGACAAAAAACATCAAGATTTAAGATGTAGTTAAAAAAAGACAAAAGATCTATATCAAGGTTTCCAGGCAAGCCACAATTTCTGAATGATAAGATTCTAGTCAAGATACATGGTATGAAAAACATCTTGCCTGTGAAATGGCCCTGTTGATAAAGGCAATTGCTACCTTGCCTTACAGCCTGAGCTAAATCTCTAGGACCCATGTGGTAGAAGAAGAAAACAAGCTCCCACAAGTTGTCCTCTGATCTTCACATGTGTGCAGTGACACATTGCACCTCCCTCCAACAATAAATAAATAAGCATAATAAAAAAATTTAAGGCTATAATCCCTAATCCTAGTATTGATTGTTATTGGGTGGGTTGGAAGATGCACATTCACATGCACCTATGCATGTGGAGGTCAGATGCTAATGCTGTGTGTCTTTCTCTAGCAGTCTCTACTTTAGTTTTTGAAACAGAGTCTCTCAGTGAATCTGAAGCTGGTGATTGGCTAGAATGGCTGTCCAGTGGGTCCTTGGAGTTCTGTCTCTGCCTCAGGACACTGGGATTACAGGTACATACCACCACACCTAGCTTTTTACATGAATGCTGGGAATCCAAACTCAGGTCCTCAGGTTTGTGCCAAAGCACTTTACCTGCTGAGCCATTTCCCCAGCCCTCTTATTGATCTCTTTTGGGTGAAAATGTTCACTGAAAGATGGTCATGGTGGTGCATGCCTATAATCCCAGCATTTATAAGAAGCAAGGGGATCAGGAGTTCAAGGCTCTATTCAAAAAAATAGTTGAATAAGTATGAGGCTTTTAGAACCAGATTGAAATGTCATATTGAGGGGGGAAAGAATAAGACCTAAATAAGGAAATATCACTTGTTTGAGGTCTCAGAAAGTAGTGGCACCTGATGGTACATACTTGTAATCCCAGCACTGGGGAATTAGAGCCAACAAGAATAGTTCAAGGGCAGCCTCTGCTACCTATCCAGTTTGAGCCTACTATCCACAGATACCTGACATCCTGATCCAGACAGATAACAACAACAGGAAGTATAACTCAAGAGGCTGAAGAAACAATTCTACAGTTTTGAGTGCTTGCTGTTCTTGCAGAGGGCAGGAGTTTGGTTTCCAGCACCTACATGGTAGCCCACGACCATCTGTAACTCCAGCTCCAGTAGACCCAGTGCCTTTCTTCTGGCCTTTTCATTCACCTGCACACATGTGCACTCACCCACTCCAATTAAAAACAATAAAATATTTTTTTAAAGGAAGGATAACTCAGGAAACTTCTTATAAGAAGAAACACATTAGTTATATTTGTGAATGATTTATATTCATACACAGATAATTTTAATACTAAAGAGAAAAGAGACTTGGTTGTGCTAAGTGGGGACAAACACCAATTCTATGTAACTTGTAGGATGGGTTGCCACTGGTGAGGCATGACATGGAATGTGGGAAGATGAAACCACTTAGTTGGGTGTTAGGAATCTTTTACATACGTATTCTCTAACTGGAGGTTTGTTTTGTTTTTTGTTTTTCTTTTTCTGTAAGTTCCTATCATTTCCCCATGGGTATCTAATAGCTAAAGTCAGAACAGGCACAATACTCATTCATGCCTCAGAGTTGAGACCTGGGATCTTTTGTTTGTTTTTTTTCTCTTTTTTTAAATGTTCTTAGTGCTAATTTACCAACTCTTACACAAAGAATACTGCTATAATAAGAGAAATAGATCACATGGCAAAATCCTGAAAGAAACAGCTATAGTAAAATTCTTGAACAAGGGAGTACGTAAGAGAATGGAGAGCAAGAGTATAGAGGCTTATACTTGTGGTCCTAAGACTTGGTCAACTGAGGGAGAGGATTGATGTAAGTTCACAACTAGCCTGAGCTGTATACATACTGAGTTAGTCCAGCCCTGTCACAGAGAGAGAAGTAGAGAATGGACAGAGAAAATAAATGCCAAACATTTCAAACAAAACTATAAAATCTTAACAGCTTAGAAATACTTTGTAGTTACTTAAGAGCTTCATCACTATATAATTTATAAGATTTTTAAATGTTTGGGCAATTACAAATTTAAGATACTCTTCTTAAGCTGGATAATAGAACATGACTGTGATTCCAGCACTTGGGAGGAACAGGCAGGAGGACCAGAAGTTCAAGACCAGCCTCAGCTACATGGAGAGTTCAAGGCCAGCCTGGGATATGTGAAACTGTCTAAAAACAACAGAAACAGTCAAAAACTTGCTATTAGTAACTTTTCCTGAACATATGAGGAACAGTTGAGTGTTTGTTGTTGTTGTTGTTTGATTTGCCTCATGGAGGTAATGAGCTGTAAACCTGTAAACCACCGGCAGGAGGTGGGAAAGAGATTTGGCAAGTATGGAGTAGCCAAGGAATTCACTAAAATCTGCTGAGTAAACATTGTCTGCAAAGGACTGGAAAATCCTAGATCTTTTTACATCAGTTGGTGACAGTGTCGAGGAAGTATGGAGTAGTTTAAATATTTTGTTCTTGTTTTAAGAGACACTGTATTGTGACGTATATTTTTAATAATGTACCAGAAAGTGTTCTCTATATCTCTCTAAGGTTCTACAAGTATTTTTCTGCCTTGGGGTTCTTATTACTAGAAAGTGGATCAGGAGCTAATACTGATTTTGATTTAGTTTTCAGTATCCTAATCTCAGGCCAGTTACATACTTCCCATAAAAAATTTATGAAGACCTGAAGTTTCTGCCATTCTGAATAACTAAAATCCTGTTTTGTTTTTTTTCTTAAATGGTTATCAGATCAGTTACTTCTCTGTTGCTGTGTAAGATTCCATGACCAAAAACAACTTCGTGGAGGAAAGGGTTTATTTCAGCTCACAGTTCTAGGGAGATATAGTCAGTCTGTCATGGCTGGGTTGAACAACGGACAAGCTTTGACAGTAGAAACAAGAAGCTGGCTGAGCTACCTGCAAATTGGAAGCAGAGAGAATAAAATAAAATAAAATGGAGTACATTCGTGAATCTCAAAGCCTGCCCCCATTGACATACTTTCTTCCTCAGGACTCTACCTCATAAAGGTTCTGTGATGTCCCTAAACAACATCACCAACTAGGGACCAGGTATTTATAAACATGAACCAATTGGGAACATTTCTCATTAGCTTTCCTGTCCATGGTTCTGAGTGAGGACCTCTGAAGAGAAGTGCTGGGGACCCCAGAGGGATCATCCTCTGGAATAGTTCCTCTTAGTCTTACCCCTTTGTTGGTAGGTGGAGGAAGAGCTTCAGGAGCAAGACTTCTTGGACCGCTGCTTCCAGGAGATGCTGGATGAAGAGGACCAGGACTGGTTCATTCCAGCACGAGACTTGCCTCAGGCTGTGGGACAGTTACAGCAGCAGTTAAATGGACTATCAGTCAGTGACAGTCATGAATCTGAGGACATTTTGGTAAGAGCCCTCAGTAATTCTACATGTGACATCCTGAAAGGAATATGGTGTTTGGAGTCAGATGCCTGTGTGGCCCTACTACATCACATCTCTGGAGCCTATCAGCTGACATGTCTTCACCCCTTAAATGGCTTTAGGCTTTGTGAAACTGTAGTCATCAGCCTTCATTTACCCTTATGCTCTGCCCTGGGATAAAATTAGAAGTCTGAGTTGGGCTTCAGTAGACCACTTGATAATTGTCTTTCTCTTTTACTATCTGTACCTAATGTACTAAGGCTCTGCCAGGAAAACTGTTGCTATTACGAGGAACACACTCCTGACAGGCCAGTTTATACTTCAGTTAAGTCGGAGAAGTGAGTTCCTTGTCTTCTATTTTGATGTGGCTGGAATTCTGCGAGCACTGTGGTTCCCACATAGCTTGGGAGTAGCTGTGGCTTGCAATGAGCTAAGACTCACAAGAGCACCAAGGAGCACAGAAAAATGAGAAAAATAGAGGTTCTAGTATCTAAACTGGCTTCATGGAATATTGTTTTTCACCATGTTAATCTGTTCAGTGGCTTGAAGTACTGTTTTGGAATGAATGTCATTCATACATTCAGGGGAATATCTTGAAATGGAGTGGAAACAGGAGGCAGGAGCCTCTGAGAACACAGCGATAGCATGGGCTGTTAAGACTCTTCCTTCTTCCCTGAGGCTTACCAAGAAGGGTACTGTGGTGTGGCTCAGTTGTGGAACACTCGCTTAGCACGTATCAGAACTGCAAAAACAAATTTTAATGATTTGTCATTTTTCTCCCAGTCCCTGACCCTCTTTTCTCTTTCCCTGTACTTTCATCTCTCTGCTGGGCTAGAGATTAGAACCTTGTACATGCTAGGCAAGTACTCTATCAATAAGCTTCATCCCTAGCCCGAAAATAAGTTTTAAACTGTAATAGCATGTGAAAGCAGAAAGATGACCATCAGTATGGGGAGGGATAAGAGGCAGGTATCAGCAAAGTCAGTGGAATGCACATGTAAAAAATGTTATAGGGAAACTCATTATTTAGTATGGTAAGTTAATATTTTTAATCATGAAAAAGTAATAAAAGTACAGCTTGCTTTGAGTTATATTTTCTCTTGATTCTTATTTCAGAGCAAAAGTAACCTGAATCCAGATGCCAAGGAGTTTATTCCAGGAGTGAAGTACTGAGCTATTGGAAGCTTCCAGAAGGACTTGTTTTGTCCCCATACCTGGGGCCAGCAATGCACAAAAAGGCAGAGCTGAAGGGGGGTGGCAAGGGTGTGCAGCCAGGGCGGGTTGGGTTGGGAAGGTGGTTTAACTGGATACTGTGACTGAGTAACTAATGTGCGAGGTACTACTCTCTAAGCCCTCTGAGCATGGCTCTTCTGTTCTGCTGACTTGTTCAAAGCAGTTTCCCATTTTATTTTATTTTTTGAAGAGCTATTTGGAGTTAAGGAACTGCAGTTGTTTATCCCTTGTTAGAAATGTTCTGTCTGCATTCAAGCAAAATAAGCTGACCAAGGAAAACAGTATTTAAGAAATAATCTTCCCTGCTGTGTATCCAGGAGCAGGGCATCTGGAGAGCTTAAGGAATTTACAGCTGAGTAGTAAGAGGGAAAAATAGAACAGGAGATGTAAACCAGTTGCAACACTCAGCTTCTCCAACCCCTGACATTTCCATGGTGAACTGGGGAACTAAGTGGCAAATAGAGCCCTTGTCTTCTGACCTGAGCTCTGCTCTACTCAAGAAAGCGCAGATTTGAAAGTTCTTAGGTGAATGTAATTTTGGATGGTTGCAGGTGGTACATCAGAAGAGCAGCAGGGCTTGATGGTGGCTGTCATTTAGTTGCTGCTGGCCTGGTGTTGAGCATAGGTGTGTAGCTGCTGTCGCTCATCGTTTACAGGTAAAAGTCACATAGAGTTGCTTTGCCTTCATGATTCTCATGCGGGCTACTCCTGGCTTCTTTCTCTTACACCTCTAAAAGACACTGTTAGCCAAAGTCTGAGATGGACCTTACATTGGGCTAGTTGCATCTTGAATCTTTTTGGACAGTTTTGGTTTTGTTTTCCTTAGTCCCATCAATATCTGGCTCTTACAGTGTCTTAATTCCCTCAAAGATTTCTGTATTTTTTTTCAAGGAAATACATTTTTCTAAACACTAGCAAGCTGCTTAGTTCAGTTTGGGTGCTTCTCCTGCCTTACAGAGTGATTCCCAAAAACTGAGCTACTGGGGGGTCCTGCCCGAGAACACAACAGAGCTCCTTGGAGCTGTTAATGGGTATTAATGCTTCCACAAACTAACTTTTTTTCATTTCCTCATGGGGCTAGCTAGGTGCACTCTTAGTTCTACCTGTAACTCACTAGGGTTTAGTTGATCTTCTGTGGAACTGAATTCCACTGGGAGCTGCTGCTGTGAGTAGAGGCGAAGGTGGTAGTGTTGAGGGTGAAAGGACAAGCGTCCTGTCCTGTTCATACTCCCGGGACAAGGGGTTTGGAGAGGCCTGAGAGTGCTGTGGCTTGTGTGTGACTGTCACTGTGCTGTGCATTAGCTCTGGAAGGATCATGTAGCTTCCAGTCTGTCAGTTCAGCATGTGGATGTGGGTAGAGATTGGGAGGGAAGGACTGGGGTCTGGAAAGTTGAAACATTTCCCTTTTTCATGAGCTGGTTTTCCAGCTTTCTATTTTGTCTTGTTACCAGGAATAGAACCCAGGGTCTCATTTGTGCTAGGTCAGTCCTACCCTTGAGCTGTTCTCAACCCACCCTTGTTGACTTGTAGACAGGCTCAGCAGTTAGACACAAACTTCCCTGTTTTCCCTGTTAAAGTCTCATAGGATGGCATCTTGTGACAGTGGCCTTTTCCCTAGGCCACATCATAGTGACTAGCACAGGGAACTTGAATGGCCAGACACACATTGACTCCCAAAGCCTCTCCCTCAAGAGAATGAAACTAGGAACTCCTAGTCCTCTAGGAGGACTTTATTCGTGCTCCAGCTTTTAGCTTGACTTGCCACTTCTAAGGAGAAGAAGGGTATGTATGGGTAGGGCACAAAAAAGATTCTGCCACAGTCTCCTTGAGGCTTTTGGAGTTCAAAATGCATCAGGATTGCAGGAAGATTCTTGAGAATCTCCACCTGCATATAGTGCATCCTCCTCTGAGTACCTGGCTGGGAAACCTTTGTAAGCCTGGGGAGGTTTTGTTCCATCCTAAAGTTTTGCCCTTTGGAAGCCAAGCTGCTAGTTATGGTCTAAGAGGCCTACCTCCCTTCCTACTTTGCTGGCTCATTTTACTTGGATGTCAGTCTCTGTCCTTTTGTCGAGGGTGCATTTGGTTAATACTTCTAGAATGCCTGGAAACAAGTGCTGGTATGTTGGGTCTACCTCAGAGGCAGCATGCTGACTCCAGGCTTGGGATACAGCCAATAAGGTTGAGCTTAGTACATGTGGAATCACTTATTCCTGTGGCCCAACTCTTCTTTCATCCAATGTTGTGAGGTAGCATAATTGTGCTCAGCCTTAGTTTGCCAATTTAGCAGAAGAATTTTGGGGTTTCGTAGGTTTTTTTCCTCCCTTAGGAATTTATACAGCAATAGAAAATGTACTTAATAGTTGCTGGTCTGGCTGGCCCCAGTCTTCTTTTATTAGTGACTAAGTTCTAATTGTGATTATTTGACTCTATAACTTTTTTCTTTTGTTGGGGGAGGGATAAGGGACTACATAAGATATTGTGGAGGTAGTCAAAGCCTAGGTACTGTAGTTAAGGGTCTGGGGCCAGTTTCTGTCTGTAGTGTACCTGACTTTTGGTTATCATATAAGCAAACCAGAAAATAGTCTAAAGATTGATCTTTTTTATTGAACCCAGGATTTCACATGTGCTATGCAAGCACTACACCAAGCTGCATTCCCGACCTGTGAGAGGCTAGGTCTTGGTAGCATTCGTATTTCCAAAGTCACAAGAACTATGATTGCTTCATTAAGATTATAAGGCTAACCACGGCTTTAATATAATAAATGTTTTTAGTGAACTGTTAGGCATTTTCCATATTATTGTTATGTCAAGGGTTTGTTTTGAATTTAGAGAGACCAAGATGCAGGTAAAGAGCTCTGCCAGCCAGCACCTTCAATGAGCCCGGAAAGGGGGGCAGCCAGAGTGAGCCTCTTGATTGGGGCTATGGTAGATGAGCATGTGACTGCCTGGCTTCCTGAGTTTGTCTCCTGTTGCTAGAGGGCACAGGCCTCGGCAGTAGGAGTATTAGTATTGAATGCTATTAGTCTAGTTTTATAGAATGTCAAGGATGGGAACTTACAGGTCTGACAAATTTGACTAGAAGTTAGAGGTACCCACTTCTTGGAAAAGCTTATCCCAGCCACTCTCCTCTGGGAGAACAGGAATGGGAGCACTAGTTTTGTCAAGTAGGGAGAGTAGAAAGGATGCTGGTGTGTGAAACAGAGACCCTGAGTGACCTGTCTGTCCACAACTTCCATGAGACTCGTTGCCCCCTAGGATGGCTCAGTGCAG
Organism: Ondatra zibethicus; assembly: GCA_004026605.1. Classification (NCBI taxonomy): domain Eukaryota; kingdom Metazoa; phylum Chordata; class Mammalia; order Rodentia; family Cricetidae; genus Ondatra; species Ondatra zibethicus. The sequence continues at coordinate 71,271 of PVIU01004378.1, read as the reverse complement.
TGGATGTGAGCGCCTCCGAAGTCCATTCTGCTACCTGGAGGATGTCACCAAACTTAGACATCTTCTAGACTTCACAATCTAGAAGGAGGTGAGACCCTTTTTCCCTGTGTTTAATCTCCCACAAGAAGCTGCTGGTGGTGATGGGAACAGAGAAGGAATCTGCCCAGGCAAACATTAGACTGCATACTACCTGCCATCATCATTCAACACACTGCTGGACCCCAGAAATTTCTATTTCCTGGGAGTTGGGACTAGAACATAAGACACACTGCTCTCTTCAAGATGTCAAGCTTAGGAGCTGTTCTTGGGGAACAGGAGGAAATTGAAAGGACCAAAGGACAGATAGGCTTTTTTTTATGTAAAAACCTTCCTACATTTTTTTGTTGCTAAAAGTATAATTTAAATGGAAGATTTCTTTAAAATGAATAAACAATAAAAATTCCAGGTTACTTAATACTATAAAGAATTTTTATTTTTTATTTATTTATTTATTTTTTGGTTCTTAAGATCAAACTCAGGACCTCACAGCTAGGCAGCATCCTGTTACTGAGGCTCTCCTTACCCCTGGGTAAGGATACTAAAAGCATTTTGAGTTATAATCTTGCTCTGTGGTCCAGACTAGACTTGAACCTCTGGTCCTCCTGCCTCAGCCTCTCCAGTGCTGAGATTATAGGTGTGGACCACCTGGCTGTCCTAAATATCTTAATATATTACTGTTATTAAATCGTTTTTTGGTGCAGGGGTTAAATGGAAAATTTCGTGCATGGCTGGGAAAGTGTTCCAACACCAAACTACATCCCTTGACTATAAAATGTCTTTCCTGTAAAGTGGTACCATGTTTCACTTTATCAACATATAAAAAAGAGAATTTTGTCCTGCCACTTGCGAACCTTCAAAAATATTTAACAGCAGGTTGTGAGTGGTATCATCTTTAATCCCAGGACTTGGGAAGAGGCAGAGGCAGGTAAATCTCTAGTTTGAGGCAAGTTCAGACTAGACAGGTCTACACGAGACTGTCTATAAAAGTTAATAAACTAGTGCTTGAAAAGTGGAAACAATACCCCTAAAACAGCTTTGAGCTTGGGGTAGTTCACTAGTGATGCATATCATACAAATCATGAACTCACTGGGTTGTGTCCAAGTCACTGAGTTTAGGAACTTCTAGTGCTGGAACAACCACCATATTCACTTCTCCCAGTAAGCTTTCATACACTGTCCCCAGGCCCTGGTGTGGCTAATGCACCTCTTCTGGACATTTCATGTCAATGGACTCAAATACTATACAGTCTCTTAATTTGACACTTTTTTTTAAACATGTTTTTTCAGTGTTGAGCAGTTTCCTGTTGAGTATGCTGCACTTTGCCAGAGAGCGTCTTAATGTTGGGCTTTAGCCTCCTCAGCTCCATTGCTTCTCCACCTCCACTTTGGCAAGTCCTCTGTTCACTGGCCCTGAGAGCTGTGTGTCGTAGGAGCCTCGGCCACTGCAGATTCATGATCCTCAACTTTCCGCAAAACATTGTGCTGTCTACTACAGCTTAGAACCTTTGAAGCATCTGAGGCCCATTTAATAACGAGCACAAGTGGACAGGGAATGAAACTACATAGTGTTTCACTCAGGATCAGTGCTGAAGACTGCAGCTTTCTAGTCATGTCCATGAGTATTAGAGTTGTACGAACTGCTGGACTCCTGAGGTGATGGTGATGTACACAGGGGGGAGGGCCAGAGTGATGGAGGAGCCAGTGGAGCAAAGCAGCCTGATGATGCCCAGGCTGCCTAGCACCTCCAGTAAACCTAGTCCCAGACTCTGGACCCTTGTCCCTGTTGCAAATGTTTAAAAGTTTGTTGTTCACAGGGCTTTTAAAATCTAAGAACAAGCTGGAGAGATGGCTCAGCAGTTAAGAGAGAGCATGACTTCTCCTCGTTCAGTTCCCAGTGCCCACATTGAAGCTTACAACCATCTGAAACTCCAGTCAGAGACAGGATCTGATTTTTTTTTTGGTCCCTACAGGCACACACACAGTGTACATAAATGCAGGTAGAATACCCAAACATAAACTTAACAACAAAACCCCAAAAACACCAAAAGTGGAGAAAAAAATTACTTAAAAATTTTGCTTTGTAAATCAAATGACATGTGTATAAAAACAACAAATAAGAATAAATGCACTTGCTGAGGTAGCACCTTCCTGGGTAAACCTGGCTCCCTCTTTTCATGTGTATTGACAGTTGTACTGTGCAGGAGTTAGAGAAAGGGAAAATAGAACCCAGAGGTTAAAACATTAGTACTATTGCACATCCAGACCTGGTTAATCTTAGGTGCCAACAGGTACTGGGAATGACAACGGTGTCTCTGAGCAAGAATATTTTCCTGGAAGGATTAGCTTCAGGAGAAAGACCTTCCCCGCAGGGCTGGCAGCAGCAGCCTACCTATAAAGGTCTGAGAGAGACGTGCCCCACTGTAACCACAGCCATGTGAGGAGCAGGCAGGCCACTGAGTTAAGCAGTACCTACTTGGCCTATAGGGCTTTATTCAGACAAAAAAACAAAGCAAACAAAAAAACAAAACAATAAAATGCCCTGTGTGCCTACAGCTACCAAATCCAAGGTTAAATAAAAATTGAGACTAGAATTGTACTGTTCCTCTAAGTCCTACTGGGAACCTTGGGAGAGGGTATGATAGATCTTGGGTCATAATTCTGCCAAGAGGAAACTTGAGTCCCAGCTCCTGGCAGTCAAAACTATGTGGTGTGGAAATGGGAAGTGCAGGGCCATTATATGCTTAAAAGCCTGGTGGATGCATGTAAACCACAGCAAGTACCTGAATCTGCTAGGCTAACATACTGGAAGTGCTGAGGACATACAGCAATGTGCTGAACATGATACAGAGCATCCTACTGGGGAGAGCGTAAAGTGCATTTATTTGCTTCTATGTGTTTTTAACAAAGAAAAATCTCCCTTCTAACATTCAGTGTCAGCTGGATGGGGAGGGGGTACAGCCCCTAGAAGGTATGGGAATAGAAGGCAACAGCATTGATGCTGTAGTCCATGGGAAGGTGGTATCCAGTGTGCCTGGCTCCCAGGCTGGCGCCCCCCAGTGCAGAAGAGTATCGTAGCCTCATCAGGGTGAAGCTGGAGAAGGAGTTCTGAGCCTGCAGCTCTCGACCCTGGGTCAGCGCCAGGAGAAAGCCTGAAAGAAAACACAGAAGAGATCAAAAGCTGGGGCTTCAGTGGACATGCTAGAGACCACATTCCAAGCATCCAGCACAGAGGCACCAAGATGCTGTGGTCCTGGAATTAGCAGCCCAAGGAACCCATACTCCTCAACTACAGAGCATGCGTCAACACCCACAACTTCTTGGTTCCAGAATCTAGTAGGGACCGTTGAGCTGTTTCAGAATCTGATGAAACCCTGAAACTAGCTGAACTGAGGCTGCCATGCTAAAGTCCTTGTGGCCAGAATGGTAACTAAGGGTGCTATCACATGTTATCATACACTGGTCTAAGCCCTAAGGGGATGGAGAGATGGCTCAGTGGTTAAGGGTATTTGCTGCTCTTCAGAGGCCCTGGGTTCAGTACCTAGCACCCACATGGTGGCTCACAATACCTGTAACTCCAGTTCTGATACCCACTTCTACCCTCCTTGGGCACTGCACACCCATGGTGCACAGACATACATACTAGCAAAAATACCCACATAACATAAAAGTAAATAAATTTTTTAAAGTGATTAAATATATCATTGGGAATAAAACATCTTTTTGCCACCTCAAGAGCTTGAGCTATACAGTAGAGGACAGGTTTTAGCAAGCACACACCCCAGGAGGAAGTCACAGGGGCTGGATGAGAATAAAGGGCCTAACTTCACCCTCCTTTCCAGCTGTACCCTTTGTCTTCATCCACACCTGCCCACCCAGACTCACCTTCCTTCAGCAGCTCCCAGCTCTTCCACACTGAGCCCACACACACAATGGGGAGGCCAAGCTCCCCTTGAAACAAGACCTGAGAAGACAGAAAATGAAACATTGCAGGCAGACCCTAGCCCTAAACCTTGCCAGGGCCTCAGGGATATTTCCTCAGACCAGCTTCTGTCCAAGACACTCTCCTTCTGGTAGGAAAACTGAAGGTGGACTTAAGCAAAAAAGGGGGACGGGGAGGAAAACAGAAGTCATGAAAGTGAGGCAGAGAGGAGGAAAGGAATGGTCAAATAGAGGACAGCACCACATGAAGCCAGTCTACATATTCAGAGGCATCAAAGCAAAAAGAGTTTGATGGAGCGGTCTTACCACCCCAGGCCAAGGGTCAGACCCTGTCCAGCTGCCACCCACCTTTGTGTCTTGCCTCAACTCACCGGGTCAATCTCTGGCAAAACTGCCACGATGTGTCTGCCCAGCATCTCCCCAGCCTTCCTAAAGATGTACCGGGAAAGGGGATCTCCCTGCTGTGCACCTGAGGCAAGGAGAAAGGGGCTGGAGAATACAGGAAGCAGCCTACTCTACTCTAGCCACTCCCTTTGATAAGGCAGCAAGCTCAGGTCAAGACAATGTTAGGATGGATGCCCACATTGGTAAAGCAAGCTTCTTCCCACCATCCGAAATACCTGCCCTACTGGAAGCAGCTTACTAAACTTTGAGAAGAGCCTCCTCCACCCCACCAGTGCAGTAAGACTAGACTCCAATGAACTATTAAACTATATTACTGTGTTTGTTCCTGTGAGTCTATAAGCCCTGTGGACAAGGGACCTTATCTGAGAGACTAATGATAACTCCTGTTGGTAACCAGCATTTTCAGCAATGTGCTGATGGTTAGCCCCATCCTGCCTGATGTTTTGAGCCTTAGTCCTGAGATAAACACAAGTAGGGTGTCCTGGGACTAAGGAAGCACCTTAGAGAGCAGACCTCACAGTGAAAAAGGCAATGTGTGACATGCAGACTCCTCCCAAAACCAACACAAGCTGCCTGAACTTTCCAATCCCTGCCAATAGACACTACTACTTCAGGTTCTCAAACTAAGGTCTTCAGATTGCACCAGTCACACAGCCACCAGGAAGAGAAACACAGGCAATCCAGTGCTGTCTGGTCCCACCTTCACCCTATTCACACCAAGTTGAGCTACAGACTCCAGGTTACAGCCACCAGCACATAGGCCAGCCTTAACCATGCACGACCCACCATTAGACATGCTTTTGGATAACCAAACTACAAACAAGCTGGCACCTGCAGTACCTTCTGCAATTTTCTGGCAAAACCCAGCAAACCTGGATTTATCAAAATCCCTATACAAATGGGTGAGGATTCCTAGCCGATCTGGCACCTGAGGAATACAAGAGGAGACACAGTCATAAGAGGCAAAATTCCTAGTCTGTCACCCAGAGTGGCCTTCCCAGTGTTTCTACTGGAATGACCAAAATATTCTGAAACTTTTTTTTAGCTTTAAAAATTAGAGGAATTTGAGATTTCTCATTTGATTAATTTTGTTTTCCTCAAAATCAAATTCACTGAAAAACTCTTGAAAAGACTGTTTTAGTTAAAGAGCAGTCCCTTACAGTCCTATACACAGTAGCAGACCAAAGATTCTGAGAAGTACTGCAACCAAGGAATTCATTGCCCAAACTGTCTTCCACTACCAACAACCTAACAGGTCACCCTTTTGAGCCCCCCAAATATGCAGAGATTCTCCAGAGTACATTTTAGTGGGAGTGGGGTAAACGACTAAGTGTTTTATACACTTGTCTCATTTGGCTTTGCTTAAATGTTTGCAAAAATACTAAAATTCCTAAGAGAAAGTGATGTGGGATGTCCTTCTGTATATGTGTTGCTTTTATTGGTTGATAAATAAAGCTATTTCGACCAATGGCTTAGTAAAGTCAGGTGGGAAATCCGAATAGAGGTAGAGTAGGTAGAGTCAAGGAGATGCCATGTAGTTGCAGCAAAAAGATGCCAGAACATGACCAGTAAGGCACAGCCTCGTGGTGATATATAGATTAATAGAAATTGGTTAATTTAAGATGTAAGAGTTAGCTAGGAATATGCCTGAGCCATTGGCCAAACAGTGTTGTAATTAATATAGTTTCTGTGTGATTATTCGGGTCTGAGCAGCCGGGAAACAAAAGTGCAGTCTCTGTTTGCAAGGAACTGCAGCCACACTGGTCTGAACACATGCCACACTACTCTGAATCCTGTCCTTATCCACCACTTTCCCACCTTGCTGTCCTGGTCCACCTGGAAACCCCATCCCCTTCTGCAGTTTCTCCTGTGGGTTCTCCAGTGTCCTACATTAGGTGTACATGACTGTGGGGTAGGCAGTACCTGGAAATAGTTGAACATGGCCTGCTTGACATAGCCAATATCATGAGGAGCTGCCTCCAGGTTGTCAATGGAGTCAAACACGATTTTCACAGCTTGGTGTGCAATCCAGTAGGCTGCCGGGAGCAGAGGGCAAAGAAGACAGCCAGTCACTGGCCATCTCCTCACCAAGAAGGACTCTCAAGCCCAAGACCAGTTAGAAGTCAGTGATCAGTCAGTGGTTCCCAGTAGGGAGGGAGACTTAATCAAACTACTTGACAGACCCAGGCCAGGGAAAGCTGGTGGGAAGACTGAATAGGTACACTTGTCACACTGTCACCTATTCAAAGACAAGGGTGGTAAGCTGTCACACACAGCTGCAGTCACAGCACGAGCTGGACCCAAAAGCCACCCAAGAAATATATACACACTGCCCCAAAAGTAGTGTCAGTGGGAAGTATGTCCTGTCCAGATCCCTTTCTCACTGGCAGAGAGTCTCTGGACAGCTATGGCCTTAACCTTCAGTTTGAATCCTTCCCTTAGGTCTCCAAAAGTCAACAGAAGTAGGCTGCACCACCATGCCATAAACTGAACCTTGGGTATGAGAGGCTACTAAGGAGAAAGATGGTAATTCTGGGATTCTCTGAACACTACCCTGTACTCAGAAACAGGTTTAGGAGCTATTTAGGGATACCTGTTTAGGTATGGGGACCAAGAGGGCAGGAAAAGGGAGAAGAGTCACTGGAAGGGGTATGTCCAGGCCCTATATGTGCTCACCTGAGCCCTCGTCTCCCATCATATGACCCCAGCCACCGCAGCCACTCTCAGAGCCATCGGGATTGATAAGCCTACAGTTGGAGCCTGTTCCCGCGATGAGCACGATCCCACCTGGGGAAAAGGCATGGGGCTCAGTGTGGCCAAGGGCCCACAAAGAGCGGCAGCTTCCCACTGCAAAAGACAGGACAGAAACAAGCCCTACAGTGAAGGATCACCACCCAACCTCCCAGAGCAAACAGCCCACTTGCTTCCTGTCCAGGGGATGGAGGAAGAATACAAGTCTACATCACTTCAAGGGAACATGGCTCCCTGCCAGCCAGATTTCAAATATCTTGGCTTTATTGAGTACCTAATGCCAAAGACTACAGCAGACCTGTTTCTTACAGTGACAGTCAGCACCCTAAATCATACAGGCAGCCACTCCCACTTCTACAAAAGTGAAACCCTTCCACAACTTCTCAAAGATGGGAGAGCTTATCAAATCAGAGCCTAGGCCCATTTCATTTTTGAGATGGTCTCATAAGGTGGCTCTGGCTGACCTAGGATTTTTCATGTAGAACAGGCTGGCCTTGAACTTGCAGTGATCTGCCTGCCTCTGTCTCCTGAGAGCTGGTGTGACTTGTGAGACTCAGTTATATACCAGCATACTACCATACCCAGAGTCCCACACTTTCTCCTCAGTACCATTAGCTCCTGCCCCCCTACCCAGAGATTCCACCCCTCACTTTCCACCCAGACACTTAACCTGCCCTCCTTCCTCCTCTGTCCTTGATCCCTGGTCTAGCAAGGGTATAATATGCCCAGGAAAGGACAGTTGGGAAACAGTAACAGAAACTGCTTTGCAGATAACTGTAAGAGAAGTTTTGCCAGTTAAAAGTAAAGGACTTCCCCCATAAAAAAAGCTCATTCTCAGCCCCCACACCTCCTTCACGTTCTCACCATCCGGTGTAGCTGTGGCGATGGAACCTGCTGCATCGGTGGTGATTATGTAACTTTCACTCAGGTAGGGAAATCGGCCCCTCAACTCCTCTATCAGGAGCCTCACTGCATCCTCCTGCTCCCCACCACTCAGGGATAGGCCCTAGGCCACAAAAGAGAGGAACACGCTGAGCAGAGAAAAGGGGGGAGCAGTTCCAGAGCAGACCTTTTCTTAACCCCTCTCCTAACACCCAGCTAGCCATACCCTACTCATCCAATCTAGCCCCTCCACCCACAGCAAGCCCTTAGAAGGTCATGCCTGCAAGAACAGCCTGGCCTAGGAAAGGGTGGAGGAAAGGAAGATACAGGCAAAGGAGCAAGGTGAGGGGATATGGAGAAAGCAGCTTGGCTTGACATACATGGGGTCTGGCTGTGCCTGCACATCTCCCTTGCATATCTGGGAAGTAGCCAGAGTCACAGCAACCTGGGAGGAAGAAGAGCTAACATTTAAAGAGCCCTCTAGACTACAGGGAGCTGACCATTTTGGAATAAATCACATTATCTCACTTTCCTAAAAAGTCCTAGTAAATGTATTTGCAAAATGAGGAAACTTGAGGCTGAGAGAAAGTAACTGACTTAAGGGACACTATACTGAGTGGCAAAGCTGAGCTTCAAATCAAGGTACCAATGGATATCTGGAGCCCCATGCTCTTAAAAAACATTCTCAGCTTACAGATGATCACTGAAGCCACAAGAATGGGCAGGGTTGAGGACCCTGGCCCTGGAGACCTTTTCCTCTCATCAGGCTCATGTAATCCCACTGGCCACCTGCTTCAGCACTGCTAATGGCCCCTGCTCCAGCCAACTCACCAGGCTTCGAAGGGGTACCAGAGGATCCACTCCAGCCTTCTGTTTGGCCATGTTCACCATCTCGTTGATCCTCTCCACACACTTGTCTGTGCCAATCAGCTGGCCCCAACAGGGAAGGAGGAGTTAAAAAGGCTTGCAGGACCTGTACTGCCCCCTACCAGCTGCTATGAGGCCCAGCCACCACCTCAATAGGAGTTATAGCACATTAAGTAAGAGCCAAGCCCTCAGGTCCCCTCAAGATGGCGTTTTACCCAGTGGTTTGTGCTCAGTCCATCTGCTTCTGACAGGATCTGCCCATTCTCAGAAAGTAAAAGGACTTTGGACCGTGTGCCTCCCCTATAAAACATAAGAGGCTGCTCAGTCCTGCTAAACTGCAGACAGGGAGAGTCACGCTTGCACAGTAGCCCCTTATTAGAGTCTAGAGTAGAGACAGCTTCAGCAAACCCAACCTCTATTCCCAAACCTACTTGTTCAGTGTCTGCTGCACTCTGGAAAGGGAAATGTGACCCTTCTCACTTTTCTCTGGCAGGTCTTACTTCCCCTGCAAGATTCCACTTAGACCTTACAACTTGTCCAATGTGGGCTTCTCCAAGACACACTGATAAGCCCTAGCTAGCAAGGACTGCCCTGAATTAAGAGTGTATTAAGTTGTTTCATGTCTGCTTCTCATTGTGAGCACCACTAGGTGAAGCTCCAGAGTGATTCCCTATCTTCCTAACCCACCCAGAGCCTGGCCAAGGCAACATATGGTAAATGCATCGGAGGAGAAAAGCAGGCCTCTGCTCCTCTAACAACAGCCAAGAGCCACTTTTGAAACACATCTCCTGCCACCAGGGTCTTCAGGACACTTATAAGAAATGGTCACCAGGCAGGGAGAAATTCATACAGACTTCAGCAACTAAACCCTTTGGAGTTAAATTCGTAGGGTAAGTGGTATAGAGGAAGAGTGACCTTTGGAAGGGCAATGACCTACTGATCAGCACTTCTTGAAATGTAACAGACAGTCAAGACTGGATGATTCAACTAAAGAGGACATCAAGTTCTGAGAGGATATTAATGCACAAGACAGCAGACTAAGAATCCAAAATCACCCCTTGACAAATTAGGGAAAATTAAGCTCTATCTTCCAGATGACTATAACAAGGTTAGGTGCAAACTCCTACAGTGTGCTGAGGGTTTTTCCTTGTTTGTTTTTAATGTGTCACACACACACCAAAAAAAAAAAAAAAGCCAGAGGACATCCACCTCAACAATTCACAGAGAGAGACGTCAGGGTAAGTCAGCAGTGAGCTGCTAGGACACCAGACCCTCCTCCTGCCACGTCCTGGTTTGACACACCCTGATCCACAAAATGCTTGTCACGAGCAGGTGCCAGGGCAAACAACCATCTTGCTCACCCTTGTCCTTGCTTTACACATGCGGCAACTGAGGCCCAAAGCGGGCACACTTCTCACCCAAAGCCATGCCCGGCAGAGCTACTTCCAAGCTTCTGAACAGGAGAATAAGGTAACCAAGGGCCTTCGGGGCTGACAGCAGTGGAAGGTCCCAGTCACTAGGACAAGACAGTGTTCTGGTGACAGCTGCTCAACTCCCGGGTTCCCTTGGATATAAATCTCAGTCTGGGCTTCCGCCTCTTCCCCACGTCCACCCGCGACCGACGACTTCCCACCTGACCCCAGCTCTGCACAAGTCTCCCAGGTTTAGACGAGAGCCTTGAGACGGTGCGAAGGTGGCAGCCGGGAGGGGCGTGGTTGCGCAGTGGAACACAAAGGCACCGGGCGTGGAGCAGGCCGCCGCCCCCTGACCCGCTCCCTGACAGACGGCCTCAGCCCGTTCAGCGCTCACCCTTCCACGCCGCCATAGAGCGCGGCCATGCTAGCGCTGCCACCACAGATCGCTCTATTGCAGCCTCGCTCTCAGTCGGTGGATTCTCTCCTACTGCCGCAAAGCCGCCCCCCCCGTCATGTGACCACGGCGCGCACGCGCGGGTGCAGACGGTGCCGCCTCTCTCGCCAAGGCTGGACCTCTCCCGGCCTTTATCTCCGGTTCTTTCCAGCCCACTTTCTTCCTGCCCAGTGCTTCCACTCGGAGGCAGAGCCGCCACCGAGGAGCCTGGGAAAGTGAGCGAGGGAAGGCTGGAGGCCGCTCGCAGCCGCCCGGTTAATTATGGGGCGCGCACGCACAGACGCAGACGCAAGCCGAGGCCTTCTCAGAGTCTGGCGGAAATGCTTAAGGGCCAGGCCGGAAGCCAAGGTTTAGTCCCCAACGATCAAACGCAGCCTTGGAACACAATGCTGGCTCGGCCTGCTAAAAGTTGGCATTCATAGACCTTATGTCACCTTCTGGTCACCACTTGCTCCCCTATTCTAAAATGTGCAATGGAAGGGAAGGAGGAAGATGCCATCAGGTCTGACAGAAGAGTGGCTACTGTGTGCTACCTCAGACAACTCCAGGTCGTTCTAGGCCTGCTAGGAGCAACTTCAATAGCCAGGAGGGCTGTTTGCTATCCTTAACAACATTTCTTTGAGACATCCATAGGGCTAGCCTGCCTCCTATCTAACCTCTGCCCTCGGTGCCTGCCTCCCATGGCAAAAAAATTTAACTAGAATCCTTTTTCCCTTGTGAGACCCTCACCCCTTATTCTCAAAGGGACGAGAATTCCCTATCAGAATGTTTTAAAATTAGAAACACAGACTAGCTTTGAAAGACCCTCGCAGCGGAGGTCTCCAATGGAGTGCCCCCAGACTCAATAACCAGACTGTCAGATGCAACAAGCAAGAGGTTTTATTCCTCGATTGTACAACCGGGTGCTACAGCCCTTAGGAGACTGAGCACCCCAGATATCATAGCAAACAAGTTTTTATAGGCAAAAACCACAAGTTTAACATGAATTATCATATGGGGTACGAGTACATCCAGGATTGGTCTAGACTATCCAACCAGGGTTACAACAAGGGCAAAATTAACATAGTCCCGCCTATTCTAAGAAAAACACAAGTCTGTACAAAACATGTTTTTCTTAACTGAGTGCTCCAACTGCAACCTGTTTTGGCAACTTGTTGGTTTCCTGGTGGGTGGGAAATAGGGGAACTAACTAGGGTTCAAGTAACGGACAAAACCTATTTATCACATTCTGTATTTTCCCAGTGCCTTCCTATATGGGTGACTTTAATTTTTAGGGTTGGGGTCTTTCAGCTTCACGTTCCCAGAAAGATAGTGCTTTCCTTCCCCCTCCCCTGCACCCCCCCCCCACGCTCGGGAAGTTCCAAAGCACAAGGACACTCAGCCACCTGGTGATAAAGACAGCGGAGACAAGCTGAAGTAGCAGGATGGGAAAGAGCAAAAGACCTTGCACCCATGCCAAAGCAGCTCTGAAAGGCTTGTTTGTAATTTCTACTTTAAAAGCTAACCCTGCAAGCTGGAGAGATAGCTCAGAGCCTAAGAGCAGTGGCAGCTCTTCCAGAGGTCCTGAATTTAATTCCCAGCAACCACATAGTGGCTCACAACCATCTGTCATGAGATCTGGTGCCCTCTTCTGGCATGAAAGTGTACGTGCAGGAGGAACATTTTTATTGTTAAAAATTAGTTAGATAAACGCTTCATCTGGCATCCAAATTTTGGGGCACAAATTCATAAGCTAGCCACTTGCCCATGGCTTTGCAACTGCCCACCCCCACGGGAGCGGAACCCACAGCCAATTGGCTTTTCATTTTCTTCCCCAAGCCCTGGGATTTTCCTGTTGCAACCTCTCTACAGCAATTTCTACAAGCCCCGAACTCCACAGATGCCTGGGCTCCAAATACCACTGGAGTTAGCCCCACACCAATGTGAGCTGGGCCTTCAGGCATGCTGTGCTTTCACGTCCAGCCTGCCACCGGTGCTGCTTTCACGCGCTCCCCTGTGTCTTTGGCTGGCTCGCAGGCGGGCTGTGGGCTTTCCCTGGACCCCTCCTCAGGCTGCTGGCAAATGGTCAGTGGCAGCTGTCTTCAGCCAGGCTGTGCCATGTCTGTGTTCTCCACCCAGACATGCTATATAGTAACAGCCAGCCTTACACTTCGCCATCAGCAGCAGCAGATTTGGAGAGACAACTTGTAATTCTTAAAAGCGGTAAATAGTTTTTATTTTTAAAAAGAGAGGGAGAAAAGAGGTTTTGTTTTCTCACGTTAAAAATGGGGAACACTATTATGGTGGCAGGAGTTAGATCTCTCTATGGTTCCACAATCTATAGCTTAAAAGTGGAACAATTAAATGAGGGAATAATTAGCTTAGCTGGGATTTACATAAAGTCAATTATAATAATTATCGGTTTGGTAATTCTTGTTTTATCCCTAAAAAAGTTGATTGATATCAGTGCCAAGATACAGGCATTAGAAAAAGTTACTGAAGAAAATAATGTAATTTTGACTGATATGTTACGAACGTTAGAAAACTTATTAAAACAAATAATAGAAGTATTCAGACAAAGATCAAGGAATTTAAAGGAGAGCTAACCTCACCATTATAAAATTTGAGAGAGGCAGCCCAAGGTTGTTATAAAACCAATCTTATGGAGAAGTAAAATGTAATCATATATATATATATATATATATTAAATTTGAGATTTAAGGAAGACGTTTCATATGGTATGCATTTACCCTAAGTGAAATGGATATTAAACTCATGAGCAACTCAGAACAGAATTGCCCCTCAAGACTGGAAAGATTTGGCATCAGTAACATTGGAAGCTGGTCCTCAATTACAATAAGCTAAAGCTATAGAAGAACAAAATAGGGCTAGAGGTATTAATATTCCCTAAAGTTAATTGCTAGGTGAAGACCAGTATGCTGGATTGTAAAGTCAATTTGAATTTGATGACTACACCTTGGTGCTATGTCAGTTAGCAGCCTTAAATGCTTGGGACAAGGTTAAAGAACCAGAAAAAGAGTTCTGAGTCATATACTAAAATTATGTAAGGTCCAAAAGAAGCCTTCACTGATTGTTTTTGCAAAAATTGACCCCAGCTGTAAATAGAATAGCATTAGATCCAGAAGTCAGACAAATATTAATCGATACTTTGGCTTTTAAAAATGGTAATTCTGAATGCAAAAAGATGATTGGACCTCTAAAGGCAAGATCAGCAGCAATAGATGAATGGATTAGAAATGTAGCTGATATTGAATTTCATACTTGTGATTCAACTTTAATAGAAGAAATAATCTCTAAAGGTTTTAAGAGAAGACAAACTGTCAGATGTCTTGACTATAGCAAGCAATAGGAATTGTAGGCAAGGCATTCCTAGAAACAATGTTTCTTTTCTAGAGATAATTGAAAAAGAAGATCCCTTGATGTGGGAAGTCCTTCTGTATATGTGTTGATTTTATTAGTTAATGAATAAAGAAGCTACTTTGGCCTGTGACAGGGCAGAATAGAACTAGGTGGGAAAACTAAACTGAATGCTGGGAGAAAGTAGGTGGAGTCAGTGAGATGCGATGCAGCCACTGGAGGAGACAGATGCTAGAACTTTGCCCGGTAAGCCACAGCCATGTGGAGATATACAGATTACTAGAAATGGGTTAATTTAAGATATAAGAGCTAGCTAGCAATATGCTTAAGTGAATGGCCAAGCAGTGATTTAATTAATATAGTTTCTGAGTGATTGTTTCTTGTCTGGGCATCCAGGAATGAATAAGCAGTCTTAACCAACAGTCCCTGCTTTCTGGAGTATGCAGAAGGTGTGGCAACGGCTGACACTGGACTAATAAATGCAGATGAACAAGGGAAAATGAAACAGTTTTTTACATATTATAAAATAAAGCATATTACAGGTAAACCACACAAACCTACAGAATAAGCAGTTATATAAAGATCTAATCATACTTTTAAAAATATATTTATTAAACAGAAAGGGGTAACAGAGACCCTCAGAGATAGATTGTACAATGCTTTATTAACTTTAAAGTTTCTAAATGCTAATGAGAAAGAATGATAGCTGTGGAGGGACACTGGATAATAGAAAAACTGCTGAGTTAAATCAGCCTGTATACTATAAAGATGTGTTGACCTCAGAATGGAAACCAGCACTTGTGTTACCTTGGGAAATAGGTTTTGTTTTTGTTTCTACAGGGGAAGAAAAGCTATGGATACCATCAAAATTGATAAAGATTAGATTTGAATAAGAGAGACCTCTTGATTAAAAGAAGAAATAGTTTAGCAAACTGTGTGACCATTCAATCTAAACAAACAAATGCTTTTCATTTGATCAGATATAACTTGCCAAAAGGGAAACTCCCCAAAGTTAGGGTTGGGACAGGGTTTTCTTTTGGTCTATCAAGGAGAATGAAAGCATCCTGATAAGAGATCTGAAGATCACTAGAAAAATGAGACATCTGTTCTCTACAGATATAATACAAATGGTCTTTTTGTAGTCTCAGCTCAATTACAGATTAAAGCTGGCTTTGGAGTTGGAACATGCTTCTCTTCTTGTCTAAAACCAAGCATTCTTGTTAAAGGAAAATCCAAAATCTCTGTCTCATGTCAGAAGAGCCACCTGATATGAAACAGAAGAAAAACCAAAATTAAGGAACTATTCTATTGCCACTAATCTAATAATTCTTTGGTTTTATTTTGACTCTATAAAACTTTTCCTAAGGTATAAATGTTATCTCAAAATTTATAAGATTATATAAATATATATATTAAACTTTTGTCACGATACTAATGGTCATATAGAGTAGTAAATAATTCTAGAAAAAGGCTTTATCTAGCTTCCTGTACATGATTTCAGGTTTAAGTCTTTGTCAGGTAATAGGAGCTAAGAATTTGTACTATGGATGTACAAATAACAAATTATAGCCCTTTAATTTTGTCAAGATCTGCTGCATGTAATATTTAAAATGTTTTTTTCTGCAGAGAACCATGACCATTCCTAACAGAGACCTTTGAAGTCTCCAACTGAGAATGGGACCCCACAATGACAACTCCACAGGGACCATGGTAATGCCACTAAGCTGACAAACACCACCCAAAGATCGGCTTTGGACTACAAACTGCTCAGGACCATTTCAAGGTGTCTAGCTGAGATGATCCAGCCTCACAGACTACTCTAGCCAGGACTTAAGATAAGTCCTGCACTTTCTATTACACAGAGACTGGGCAACAAATGATACAGTTAGCTCTTCCCAAAACTTGACAATTATTATTGTGGGACAATAGCCTTGTAACTTGTAAAGATTTGTCACTTGTATTAGTTTATTAAAACACTGATTGGCCAGTAGCCAAGCAGGAAGTAGAGGCAGGGAAGCCAGAATATGGGAATTCTGGGAAGAGGAAAGGCTCAATCTGCAGTCATCACCTGGATACAGAGGAAGCAAGATGAGAATGGTACCAAGTCACGTGGCTAACAAGACAAGAATTAGGGGTTAATTTAAGATGTAATGGTGTGGGAAATCCTTCTGTCTATGTGTTGCTTTTATTGGTTAATGAAGAAAGAAGCTGTGTCCTGCCAATTGCTTAAGAGAGTAAACCCAGGCTGAAATAGATAGGTAGAGTAGAGCTAGGCGAGGGAGGGGAACTAAACTGAATGCTGGGAAAAAGAAGGCTGAGTCAGAAGAAGCCATGGAGCCACCAGAGGAGAAAAACACAAGATGCACGCTTGAACCTTGCCAGTAGGCCATGAGCCTCATGGTAAAATATAAAATAATAGAAATGGGTTAATTTAATATGTAAGAGCTTGCTAGGAATATGAGAGTGACATTGGTCCAGCAGTGTTTCAATAATATAGTTTCTGTATGATTATTTTGGGAGTCTGGGCAGCCAGGAAACAAACAAGTGGCTTCCTACTATAATGTAAGAGTTAGTTAATAAGAAGACTGAGTTAATAGGCCAACCAGTTTATAATTAATGTAGGCCTCTGTGTGTTTCTTGGGACTGAATGGCTGTGGGACCAGAAACCTCTGTCAAGAAATTATCCCAGTTTTTTCAGGGACCACTAAAGATGCCATCACCTTCAGAGAGCAGGAAGTAATTTTAAGAGCATGATGCCCACATTCTCAAGAGGTGGGGTGGGTGATTTTGGTAGTTCAGTGGGTTACGGATATTTGTCATCATTTAGGGAGGTTGGTTACAAGCTGTCATTGGTAATGGTCAGGAAAAAAGCTGAACAAAGGAAAATAAAATCTTGTTCTTAACAGAAAAGAGGGGGATATAGAAAAGATAGGAAAAAAGGTAGATTATTAAATCTGCTTTTAAATAAAAAAGCAAGTACTAGTCTTAAATATTTTACATTGGTATGAATTTTTGTATATTGATACAAATTTGAGATTATTTTTGTTATACTGTATATATGTTTATACTTTTTTCTAAGATATTTTTGTAGATTGATAGAAATTTAAGGTTATTTTTGTTAGAACATTCTTTATATATGTTTCTATTCTTGTTCAAGGTATTGCATCTATACAGCTCTTTAACAATGTAATGCAAATTTCTAGTCTAGTCTAAAAGTTATTATTACAAAATATTTAGAAAAATAAGGAAATGGAGGTTAGTAGTTAGTCACCTATTATAATCAAACTTGTAGTCATGTTAAGTATGTTTTCAAGGCCAAACAGATCTATTTTATTTTATGGTGGTTTTTTTCGAGACAGGGGTTTCTCTGTAGCTTTGAAGCCTTTCCTGGAACTCACTCTGTAGACCAGGCTGGCCTTGAATTCACAGAGATCCACCTGCTGCTGCCTTCAGAGTACTGGGATTAAAGGAGTGTGCCATCACTGCTTGACAAGAGATCTATTTTAGATAGACAGGTAGTTTTCAAACACTTCAGAGATTTATAGAATATGGCATTTAAGATGTTTTAATAACATGGGTTCTTTTTTTATAACAATGATGCCAGGCCTCTTTAGCCTTATTCTCCAGGGAAAGATGAGTACACTATTTGCCCATTCAGCAGCTCCACAATGCAGGACAGTCAGCTGCGATAGGGAGTCAAGTCAATGCAGGGACTCAGTTTATTACTGTGAGCATCGGCTTATGTAGGTTAAATGACATCATGTGATGTGGGGGTACCTCCAGCCAATGAGAGACAGCCAAGCCCTCCTTCTGGCTGGAGGGGTGTCTACCTAGATTTTGCTGTCTCATCCTCACTCAGTAACTTTAAGACTATCCTTCAAACTCAAGCCAGGCTTTTCTCCGTCCTACAGGCCTTGAGGTACAGGCCCTGAGATAATTTTGGCCCAACATCTCCCCCTTTTTTGTTTTATATCCCACCCTCTACCCTGGTCCCTAAGCCAGAAGAGCCCACCGGGGAGAGAGTACAGGTCAGGGCCACCCCTATCTGGAGTTTTGGCCTGGATACTCTCAAATTGAGAGTTCATTCATGGGGTGAGATGAATCAAGCCTATCATAATGTACTCAAAGGGCCATGAGTTGTACCTGTTATATCTGTTTTTGGAATGCTTGTTTCAGCCTTTGGAGAATGCATGGGCCAAAAAGACAGATCAATAAACAAATAACCATTGTCTCAATTAGGGAAGAGATGAGTGTGGTAAGTCATGGGGACCAATAAAACCAGGTCTTATAGTGGGTCCTTGACTTAAATGAATGCAAGGAGTCTTAGCTGGGGTTACCCTTGTGGATTCCTGGGAGGTTCCCTGGCGCTGGGTTTCTCCCTAACCCAGAAATGCCCCACCCATCAAGACTCTTTTTCCTTACTCTCCCCATCTGTCCCATACTCATCCTGCCTCCTGTACTCACCCTGCCCAACCCACTCCTTCAAATTCTGATCACTCCTTACCCCATCCCCTTCACCCAATTTACCCAAGAGTTCTCTTCTATTTCCCCTTCTCAGAGAAATCCATACATCCGTTTTTGGGCCCTCCTTGTTATCTAGCCTTTCTGGGGTTGTGGATTGTAGGTTGGTGATACTATACTTTACTCCTAATATCCATTTATGAGTGAGTATATATCATGTTTGTCTTTCTTGGTATGGGTTACTGCACTCAGAATGATTTCTTTCTAGTTTCATCCATTTGCCTGCAAATTTTATGAGGTCTTTTATTTTTTACAAGCTGTGTAATACTCCATTATGTAAATTACCACATTTTCCTTATTCATTTTTCAGTTGGGGGGCATCTAGGTTGTTTCCAGGTTCTGGCTATTACAAATAATGCTGCTATGAACATAGTTGAACAAGTGTCCTTGTGGTATGACTGAGCATCCTTTGGGTATCCTTTGGGTATATGACTTGAGCATACCTATCTTCAAGATTGGTATAACTGGATCTTGAGGTAGATTGAGTCCCAATTTTCTGAGAAACTGCCATATTGATTTCCAAAGTGCCTGTATAAGTTTGCCCTCCAACCAGCAGTGGAGGAGTGTTTCCCTTACTCCACACCCTCTCCCTCATTAGTGTTTTTGATCTTAGCCATTTAGACAGGTATAAGATGATGTCTCAGAGTGGTTTTGATTTGCATTTCCCTGATGACTAATGATGTTGAGGAGTTCCTTAAGTGTCTTTTGGCCATTTGAGATTCCTCTGTTGAGAATTCTCGGTTTAGCTCTGTACCCCAGGTCACATGTCTTCTTCTGCTGTTACACTGGTTGCCATAGTGACTCTGACACTGATCACAGGTGTCACAGGTGGTGGGCAGAGAGAGTGCTGACTGCTTTTTTTCTTTCACATTTATTGATCACAAACCTCTAGTTTAATTAATGAAACATAGGAAGGTAATATTATGCACGAACTGCACTTCTCCCTTCTTAGAATTTAAAACTTCCTAAATCAGTCTTTTTGTCTCTTAGTGCTCTCCAGACATCTTTCTAGCGATGCCTCCCTCAGGCCATAAAGATGCAAGCCTTGTAACCTTGCTATCACCAGAGAATTACCGTGTGTGTGTGTGTGTGTGTGTGTGTGTGTGTGTGTGTGTGTGTGTGTGTGTAAACTGGAAACTTTGCAGCACAGCCAAACAATAAAGAAACTGGCATGAAGAAGTATGAGGTAAAAGATTCATTTTTGCCCTCAGATCCCTAGCCTTCCACTTGCTGTAGATTTCTTTCTGAACCCTGAGAGAGTATTGGGCTGGCCCTCTAAAAGCTCTCATTAGATTTTAGCCCTGAGTTTATTTCCTGTCATCTGTTCCACCTGGGTTTGTTTGCTTCTTTTTGTTCTAGAGCTTTCCAGTGTGCTGTTAAGTCACTAGTGCAGGATTTCTCCAAAAATTTTTTGGGGGGTGTTTGAGACAGGGTTTCTCTGTAGCTTTGGAGCCTGTCCTGAAACTCGCTCTGTAGACCAAACAGGCCTTGTACTCACAAAGATCCACCTGCCTCTGTCTCTCGAGTGCTGTGATTAAAGGCATGCACCACCATTGCCCGGCCCCCAAATTCTTTATATAGGCACTTAGTGCTATGAACTTTCCTCTAACACTGTTTTCTTTGTGTTCCATAAGTTTGGGTCTGTTGTGCATTCATTTTCATTGAATTCTAGGAAGTCTTTTTTTTTTTTTTTTTTTTTTTTTTGGTTTTTCGAGACAGGGTTTTTCTGTAGCTTTGGAGCCTGTCCTGGAACTAGCTCTTGTAGACCAGGCTGGCTCCAAACTCACAGAGATCCACCTGCCTCTGCCTCCTGAGTGCTGGGATTTAAGGTGTGCGCCACCACTGCCCGGCAAGTCTTTAATTTATTCCTTAACCCAGAGGTAATTCAGTTGAGAGTTGTTCAGTTTCCATGAGTTTGTAGGCTTTCTGTAGTTTGTGTTGTTGCTGAATCCTTACTTTACCCTATGGTGATTTGATAAAATACATGGGTAATCCCAATTTTTTTTTTTTGCATCTGCTGAGATTTGCTTTGTGACCGAGTATGTGGTCAATTTTGGAGAAGGTTCCATGAGGTATATTCTTTTGTGCTTGGGTGAAATGTTCTGGAGATGTCTATTAAGTCCATATGAGTCATAACATCAGTTAGTTCCCTTGTTTCTCTGTTAAGTTTCTGTCTGGCAGAACTGTCCATTGCTGAGACTGGGGTATCAGCCTCTCACTATTAATGTGTGGGGTCTGGTGTTTGATTTAAGCTTTTGTAATGTTTCTTTTACAAATGTGGGTGTCCTTGTATTTGGAGCATAAATGTTCAGAATTAAGATTTCATCTTGGTGGATTTTTCCCGTGATGAATATGAAATGTCCTTCTTCATCTCTTTTGATTAATTTTAGTTTGAAATCTATTTTGTTAGATATTAGGATAGCACTTGTTTCTTAGGTCCATTTGATTGGAAAATCTTTTCCCAGCCCTTTACTCTGAGGTAATGTCAGTCTTTGAAGTTGAAGTGTGTTTCTTGTATGCAACAAAAGGATGGATCCTGTTTTCATATCCATTCTGTTAGCCTGATGATTTTTATAGGCAAATTAAGTCCATTGATATTAAGAGATATTCATGACTAGTGATTGTTAATTCCTGTTACTTTTTTATTATTATTTTGGTGGTGGTTGTGATAGTGTGTGTGCATTTCCCTTCTTTGAGTTTTTATTGTGTGGGATTATCTATTGCCTGTGTTTTTGTAAGTGTAGCTAACTTTCTTGGGTTAATGTTTTCCTTCTGGTACTTTCTGTACGACTGAATTTGTGGATAAGTGTTGTTTAAATCTGGTTCTGTCATAGAATATCTTGTTTTCTCCATGTATGGTGATTGAAAGTTTTGCTAGGTATAGTAGTCTGGCTTCCGTAATCTCTTGGAGTCTGCAAAATGTCTGTTCAGGACCTTCTGGCTTTTAGAGTCTCCATTGAGAAGTCGGGTATAATTCTGATAGTTCTCCCTTTATATGTTACTTGGCCCTTTCCCTTCGCAGTTCTTAATTTTCTTTCTTTATTCTGTATGTGTATGCTTAGTATTTTGATTATTATGTAGCGAGTATACTTTTTTTTTTTTTGGTCCAGTCTATTCGGTATTCTTTAAGCTTCTTGTACTTTCATAGGCATGGCCTTTAGGTCTATGATTTTGTTGAATATATTTTCTGTGCCTTTGACTGGACTTCTATCCCTATTATTCTTAGGTTTGGTCTTTTCATAGTGTCCTAGATTTCCTGGATGTTTTGTGTTAAGAATCTGTTGAATTTAACATTTTCTTTGACTGATGAATCTTTCCTCTATCATATCTTCAATACCTGAGATTCTTTCTTCCACTTCTTATATTCTGTTGGTGATGCTTGGATCTGTTGTTCACTTTTGCTTACCCAGATTTTCCATTTCCAGAATTCCATCCATTTGTTTTCTTTATTGCCTCTATTCAATTTTCAAGTCTTGATTTTCAAGTCTTGAATTATTTCCTTCACTTGTTTGATTATTTTTTTCTTGATTTTCTTTAAGGCATTTATTGATTTCTTCCAATTTTTTGTCTTTTCCTCCATTTGTTTAAGGGAATTTTTCATTTCCTCTTTAAGGACCTCTATCATCTTCATAAAGTTATTTTTAAGGTAATTTTCTTCTGCTTCATCTGAGTTGGGATGTTCAAGTCTTGCTGTTGTAGGACCACTGGGTTCTGGTGGTGCCATATTGCCCTTGATGCTATTACATGTATTCTTTTTTTTTAAAAGATTTATTTATTTATCATGTATACAGTATTCTCAGTATTCTGTCTGCATGTATGCCTGCAGGCCAGAAGAGGGCACCAGATCTCATTACAGATGGTTGTGAGCCACTATGTGGTTGCTGGGAATTGAACTCAGGACCTTTGGAAGAGTAGGCAGTGCTCTTAACCACTGAGCCATCTCTCCAGCCCCTATTACATGTATTCTTACACCGCTGTTTACCCTTCTGTTCTTCCAACTGGAGTAGGTGGTGCCTGTACAGGGGCTGCTAATGCTGCGGGGGATGGTTGGCCAAGGGGAGGATGATGGGGTCGGTGAGTTTGGGCAGCAGAGTGGGTTACAGTGTCAGGGGTGGTGGGGTAGCCTGCCTGCAGGTCTCTCACCTGGGCCCAGTTGCTTTGCTGGGGTGGTGGAGAGGCACAGGATGTGCCCTGGGGCTAGAGTCCTGAAGATTGGGGTAGTTTAGGTGGGGACCAGTCACTCACCTGTTCTTCCAACTGGAGTAAGTGGTGCTTGTATAGAGGATGCTGATGTCGCAATGAATGGTTGACCAAGGGGAGGATGGATCCAGTGGGTATTGGGGTGGTGGTACAGCCTGCTCAAAGGTTTCTCACCTGTTGGTTGGCTGCTGGGGACTCTGGATTATTTTTTTTTTAATGAGGTCTCAAATCACCAAGGCTGATCCTACACTCCTGAGGTATCTAAGGCTGTCCTCGAACCCCATTCCTCCAGCCTCCTCTTCCCAAATGCTAGGATTAGAGGACTACACTGCCCTCCCAACTTTATGTTACTTGTTTAGAAAAGAATACAAGAGAGAAAGTTTGGTTCAAAGACAAGATTGAATTCTCAGTTTGATTTTGAATGAGAATTATATATAATTGCTGCCTGTTCTCACCTTCAGAATAAAGATGATAATCCTCACTACCAATCAGATGGCTCAGAGATTAATAGCATCTGCCGCTCTTCCAGAGGCCTGGAAGTGAATTACCAGCACCCACCTCAGGTGGCTCAGAAGCCCTGCAACTCTAGCTCCAGGGAATTCAAATCTGTCTTCCGGCCTCCTTGGGCACTTCACTAATGACACACATGATTTAAAATTAAATATAAAAAGATTACAAACCTCCAGAGACCCAATAAAACAGATCTCATTTAGCCCAGGCTCACCGCAAACTTTCTATGTAGCCAAGGATGACCTTGAACTTCACATGTCCCTGCCTCAACTTCCCAAGTGTTGGGATTACAGGTGTGTACTACCACACCTGGTTCATGTAGTAATTGATCCCAGGGCTCTATGTACTGTACATAACATATCTACCAACTGAACTGCATCCCCAGCCCAGTGGTTAATTTAAATCCAAATATACTAGTAAGCACTTGAAAATACACACAGGTTTAGTTATAAGAACAAATACAATATTAACTTTTATATGAATTCCATATTGAAAGAATAACATTTGGGATAGAGTGAGTTAATTTTTTGTGTCGTTCAAATTTACTTAAGTCAGTTTTTTTTCAGCTTCTAAATTAGAAAAGTGTAAATCACACATGTGGCTAATGTTCGCGATTTACATTATGTTCCAATAGCTGCTCGGGGTCTTGTCTTCTGCCTATCCTGACCTGATTATTTCAAGGTCAGTGAGTTGCCTAATTTTATGAAACATGTACTAGCCATATTAACTTAAAACAGTACACTGAATAAAAGCTTGATAAGAACGCTGTCCATTGCACATAATTTTTTATGGTTTTGCTTTGTTTTTGTTGGTGGTACTGGGGTTTGAAACTAGAGTTTTACCTTGCTAGGCAATGGCTGTGCCGCTAAGATACATCCCTAGCCTATGGTCACAATTCTTTAAGGCTTTGTATATACCTTTGTTTACCATGCCAAAAAACTATGAGAAATCACAAGACATTCTAATCACGTATTACAAGGGGGGAAACTGAGGTTGTGGAATCAAAGCAATTAGCCTCAGCTCACACAAATTACCGGCACCTCTTATAAGATGCAAGCGGTTGCAAGGCTAAGGCAATCAAGATGCTGCAGTCCAAGGTGTTCATCTGCTTTTAAGTGGCTTTGTAAAGGTCTGATGCCCTCTGCCCTCAGCTTGCAACATCCCAACAGCTATTCCCGTGATGCTCACAAGATTGCTAATGTTCTGGAAAGCATCCGCAAGCTACAGTGTTGTCTTCTCGCCTCTGTTCCTGTGACCCTAGGGAGGCCTTCCCTGTAGAAGAAGCAGCATTACGGTAGGGAAAGGCACAATGGAAAATCCCTTGCATGCTGAATTCACTCACCAGGAGGGAGCAGATGACTCCTGGTCCACGGTCCTTTCCTAGAGGATTACATTGATCTAGCACATGGGACACTGCCACTTCTATTGTTTCCCATGTTGACCTCAGCACTGAACGTTGCAATAGCTCAGAAAGTGCCAAGAGACTGTAAGATACTGCCATGACACCGAGAGACTGTAAGATACTGCCATGATAAGGAGTTACGGTAAATGTTAAAATGGGGAGCAAACAAGTTCCATGGCAAAGATGGCTTCCAGCACAGACCAATGAAAGACGTTGGGGGAGGTGAGGCAAAATTGTGAACGGAGGAGGCAGAGCTGGACATGGGGCCCAGGAGGTCTCGTTAGGATCTCACTATGGAGGTTTCCAGTATAAGGGTGCTCCCAACTCTACTTTAGAGAGTCTGGCAGGTGTCATAGAGTAGGACAAATGGGAGGGAGGAACTTGGAGCAGGGGGACACTTAGATAAGCATCACTGAAAAAGACACAAAGGCAGTGAACTTTTCAAATACCCAGACACTTCCCACTGAGGCCCCAGGTCAGGACCTTCTCATTTGGTTCTTTCTATCTGGTTTGGCTGAACCAACAGCTGCCAGCGTGCCATTCTGGACAAGCAGATAATTGTTGCTGGAGACCCAAGACTTGAGGGAAATGGACAGAAGTGGCCTGCACAGGGGCTATGGGGAGAGCACCCTTCTACTTCCACTAGATTCTGTCTAGGCAGTGCTTCTCAATCTTCCTAATGCCACGACCCTTTAACACAGTTCCTCATGTTGTGGGATTCCCAACCACAAAATTATTTTTGTTGCTAGGTCATAACTGTAATGTTTCTACCATTACAAATAATCTGTATTTTCCGATCTTAGGTGACTACCGTGAAAGGGTCATTGGGTCCCCCACAAGGGCTGAGACCCACAGGTTGAGAACCGCTGTGTTTAGGCAAGACTTTGGCCAGCCACAGCCTGTTCTGGCCCCCACGGTGGCTTTCAGCTCTCCAGACCCAGGGTCAGAGGTATTACCTGCTACTCTTTTATTTTTATTTTATTTTATTTCTCAGACAGGGTCTCATGTATCTCCAACTGGCTGTGTAGCTGAGGATGGCCTTTTCACTCCTGATCCTCCTGTCTCCCCAAGTGCTGGGATTACGGAAGGTAGGTCACTATATCTCATTCAGGTGGTGCTAGGAACCCAGAGATTTATGCATTCAAGGCAAGCGCCCTACCAATGCAGCTACACCCCAAGTGTTAGACTACCTCTTGTATACTTTCCCAGAAAATATAAAGCAATGACCCTGGGGTTGTTGTTGACCCAGTGCAGGTTTTTTGGTTGTTGCTTGTGTGTGTGTG
Source organism: Ondatra zibethicus (assembly GCA_004026605.1). Classification (NCBI taxonomy): domain Eukaryota; kingdom Metazoa; phylum Chordata; class Mammalia; order Rodentia; family Cricetidae; genus Ondatra; species Ondatra zibethicus. The sequence goes on along the minus strand of PVIU01004378.1, from coordinate 45,246 downwards.
TTTGTTCTTCAGAACCATTGCCCATATTCCTAGCCAGGACACTAGGGCAAGGAGGGCAGGATAGGCATGCTGCAGTCCACATCTGACTCTGACTCTAGGCTCCTAAGAACAGAAGTGGTAGGAACAGCGAGGGCTGCAGGACAGGCAAGGAGAGCGCAGAAGACACGGAGGAGGCAGGATTTGAGGCTGTCTCTAGATTCAGACCCTTAAAAGGTTTGGACTCTGGTGGCCATGGTTGTATGTGTCTGTTATCCCAGCATTCCAGGAACTGAAGGAGAAGTATGGAGAGTTTGAGGCTAACCTGGGCTACATAGTGAGACCTGGTTTCAGAAACCTGGAAAGAAACCAGGCATGGTGGCACATGCCTTTAGTCTCAACCCTAAAGAGGCAGACTGTAGCGTCCGTGCTACTACATGTACTATGGTCCTGTAGCGCCTGTACTATGGTCCTGTAACGCCTGTACTACATGTACTATAGTACTATGCCCGTAGTGTACCATGGGAGGTTAGCGAGGCAAGGGCCTGGAGATTGACACACACAGAGACACACAGACAGAGACATGGGTCATCCTTGAAACAGGAATGCCCCCTTTATTGTGTTGCAGGACAGCTTATATAGGGACACTTAACTGATAGCCACACCCCAGCCAAACCCACCAGAAACCACTCCCCTGCCACCAGGAACTCCTGAGGGTCTAGTGCTCAGAGCAGCTGCAAGCATAACAAGTTGTTTACAGAAAATTCAGGGTCTGGGGGTCCACAGTCCCCAACAGCAGACTCATGCAGATCTCTGTGAGTTCCAGGCCAGCCAGGACTACATAATGAGCTCCTGCCTCGATATAAACAAATAGAAACATAAAGACACCCCCCCCACACACACACACACAAACTGTATAGAAGGAAAAAAAGTGATCTGGAGCCCTTGAGGTTTGGAAAGTGGGGTTGGGGAGGCCCCTACCGTACCTCCAGGCCTTGATATCTCCTGTGGCTCAGGCAATGTGCACCTGAAAACCACTCTGGACAGAAAGTCGTTTAGTTAGCACCAACCGAGGAGCATGCTGCTGGCTGAGGAGAAGCCACTTCCCTTTCCCAGGAGAGTCAGGAAGGGATGGGACACAACCCTTTCTGATCTTAAGTTAGTCCACTCATGGTCCCTGGACACAGTGGCCATCATACATCACGACATCATCTTGAGACTTGGCCACTGAATCTAAGCAGGGATGGACTTGGGTTTCCTTTTCTGATATTCCAGACCTCTGCTCTCTTGCCTCTCCCTGGGCAGGGATGTGCTCTTTAGAGAAACACTAAAAGGAAGCCAGAACTCACAAAAAACACCCTTCTAATCGTGGCTTCTCGGGTCCTGAGTCAGTTTGTGCACAAGTGCCTGAGCTTGGGCCCTTCCTAAGGTGATTTCATACCCTGAGGCAGTGACCAGCCAGAGCCAGTATGTTGGCTGAGTTTTGTCTTCTGCCTCTCAAGATGGAATGTGTGGCCGTGGCACTGGTGTGTGTGTGTGTGTGCATGGGGAGGGGGGGCTCTCACCAAAAGAGCTGGATTGCTCGGTCTGTCCCACGTGGCCGGCCATGTGCGGTTCAATGGCTGGCTGAAGCCTAAGCAGAAGGGACAGCAGTGCCTTTCCTGAGACAAGTGGGAAGAAAGTATCAGCCATGGCTGACCGAGCTGTGACCCAGCGCCCAACACAGAGCCAATTAGCAGTCACCACCGTGGTGGCGGGCTTGCCACAGTTTCCACAGGAGGCCCCATGTGCAGCTAGAGTGTCAGGCCGAGTTAGCACCAGGGAGGCTGAGTGGAGGCCAGCTGCCTGGATGGAGGGCCATGGGTGACAACACTCCCACTGGGCGGTGGGGGGCGGGGGTAAGTCAGGGAGACCTGTGAACAGGCATGCCTCCACTAGCCAATGCATGTGCAGGCATGTTGCTGGATGTGTGTTTGAGCACATGCTTGTCACTGAGGATTTGTGTGGCCTGGACTGTTGCCTGGATTTGCCTTTGTGTGTCCGGCTAGCACATTCAGTGTGTGCCTGCTATGCACACCTGAAAGCCTAGGATTAAGCAGTCCACAGTCCCTGTCCTTGTGGAGCTGGAAGTCCAGCAGGACAGGTGGGAAATGAACGGGCGTCTATTGTGTTGCATAGCAATAGGTCCTATGAGGAAAGGTAGATCGGGAGGCAGGGTGCAGCTTGGTCTTTAGCTGGTGTCCTCAGGGTGGGCCTTTCTAAGGAAGAGATGCGTGGAGTGAGGTGGCAGCCAGTTGATTTAAAAGAGGAAAATGGCAGGTGGAGGAACAGGGCCTGAGAGAGAGGAGCTGGATGGGAGGGGAAGGATGGAAAGCATCGCTGGAGAGCCAGGGGGAACAGCCTTCAGTAAGAACCTACTTTCGGGGCTGGAGAGTTGGCTCAGCGGTTAAGAGCATTGACTGCTCTTCCAGAGGACCCGGGTTCAGTTCCCAGCACCCACATGGCAGCTTACAACTGTCTGAAAATCCAGTTCCGGGGTATCTGACACCTTTACACCAATGCACAATAAATAAAGTTAAATAAACCATAAAAATATTAAAAAAAAAAAAAGAACCTACTTTCCCAGCCCTGATCTGAGAACCAGTTCTGGCCCTTTCCCTCAGCCCAGCCACACAGCTGGGTACACAGGGCCCTCTCTGCTTACACAGACAGTACCTGGGACTGTCTGTGGTGGGTATGCTCAGCTATACATAACCGACTGGGTGCCCTGGGAACCCATGGGTGCCCAGCGAAAGGAATCATAGCTCTCAAAACGTGGTGTGAGCCTGGTACCCCATCCAGCCTGAGGCTGATCTTGAAGCCACCTCCTTGTGGTCAGAGGCAAGGATGCCCATGGTGACTGAGATGCACAGTATCTTGGTAGGAGGTGAGGAGCAGAGCAGGCTCAGCTTAGGCTTTCACTACCCACCACCCCTGTGCTCAAGGGCTCTGAGCTCCAGCAAAGGCATGAAAAGTTGAATTCCATCTCCCATGACCCATAGTCCCAGACAAACAGTGAGAGAGAGAGAGAGAGAGAGAGAGAGAGAGAGAGGGGGGGGGGGGGGAGAGAGAGCACTCTGGCACTAGGCTGGCCCATCCCAGATGGCCTCAAGGAAAGCTGGGTGACTACTTCTGGAGAGATGTGACCGAACATCCTCTCACCCCAGACAGAAACTGACAACTGACCAAAGCTGTATCAGTGAAGTTTAACTTTGAACCAATGGGCTTAGTGGGGTTATGGGTATATGGGTGGAAGATTAATTTAGGGATATGGTTCACTCAAGGCAGATGAGTGACTTTTAGTCACCCAGCCCCAATGTGGGTGACAACTCACAAAACTGGAACCTTAGAATTCTGTGTGATTTGCAGGCAGCTCTCAGGTCAAGGAGTGTCCTCAGAAGCCTTACTGCTTTATACAACCTTGCAGAGGAAGAGACCCGAGCATCTAGTCAGTTTCAGGGACTTCCTGAGACTCACAGTTTGCTCAGTTCCTGAGTTGGAGGCTCTTAAGTGTCAGAGCTTCCCTCCAGGGTAGAATGTTTCAGCTCAGAGGCTATTGCTGCAACAAGATGGATGGCTTGGATGTCCTAGGGATGTTAAGTGGGAGGCCCACAGCTGTGTAACTGCCTGGGTCCTGTGTCTGTGGGTGGACCCATACATTATGTTTGACCCAGGCCAAACTGGAACCACCCCGCTAGTCTCTGTGAACATGCCCCTGTACCTCTTCACTGTATGCCTACCCAGGCCCATTGCTGGGACCCTGCCCTGCCCACCGTGGGGGCCTTTCTGTGCCTGAGCTTTTCTGGGAGAATGAACCAGTGTCTGAGTGTCTCTAGGTTTGTCTTTTGGCCGTCAGCCTCTGAAGTCTATAATACCTTCTTCCCCAGCTGACCCAGAGGCTCTCAAGGAATAGACTGTGGGCTCCACCCTCTTCTGGGTGGCAGATGGTCACAGCAAGTAGACACAAGGCTCAAGGAGCTTTCCCAAGATGCTAATCTGTGCTATGGGTCAGCAGGTTTGCACCTCTCTCTTCCTCCCCTTCCTCTTCCCCCATCTTTGTCTGTCTCTCTCATGCATGGGCAGCTATGTGGGCAGCCGGGGTGGGGCTCTGCCTTCCTCTTGATCTCCTGCTTTGGCTAAAGAGTACTATTCCTTTGGTCTCCCACCCTGAGGGTGCAAGGAGGGTGGCGATGAGGGAGGTGAGAAGAGGATAGTAACACCTTCCAGCGCAGTGTAAACTGAATTTCCTAGGAAGTTCAAAGCAAAACAAAGAAGCACTTGTGTCAAAGACTCTATAAGGCTGGTGGAGTGCCGAGAACCTCCGTGATTGTGGAGTCTGACTGTCGCAGATCTGGGACCAAATTATCTTGGGCTATCTTTAGCCTCCTTAGTAGCCACTTATTGGCTACCTCTGTGACTAGCATCCTGTGACTAGGAGGTGAAGTCCTTTCTAGAATGAAAATCGACCCTCGGCTTCCACAAACCCAAAGTCTAAGAATGCCACCAGACAGCATCTGTCTCTAACAGAGATTTTGCTGGTTCTCTGTGACCCGCCAATGTGCTTTTAGAGTTTCTCAATTTATAAGTTTCTTTGTTCTGTTACTGTAAAAACTTAATGAAACCGTCTCCACATAGGAATATGGCGTTTTGGGGAAAACCAAACCTGTGTTCCTGAGCTGTGGGTCACTCGTATTTGGCTCAAAATAAAATCTGTTATTCCCTTTGAGGTGAGAGCCGTGTTTTTGCACCAATAATACAGGCTTCTGAGTGCCTCCCTCAAGCCTAGTCTGGGGTCTGGCCTAGCTGTGGGTGAGTAGACATGGGGCTTCCCACATGGGGAAGAAATTTCAGGAAAGTTGCTTCAGAGCAAGGAGCCAGGAGGGTTCAGTGAGGACAGTGGGCTGTGGTGCAAACTATGCCAGAGGTCCAGAGGTGAAGGCAGGCTCTGGGTGTTTGTGGGTGGGGCTAAGGAAGCTCCACAGGGGTTGCCTTTGCTGAAAGAGGGTGGAATGACGAGAGAGCTGGGCTGTGTGCAGGCCCCTCCAAGGCTAATATGGCTGCAATGCTGGCAGACTCCAGTTGCCAGAGCACTCTGTGTACTTGTTCCTGAGGCAATGGCTCTGTCCTGGGCAACTCCTGGGAACTGTGGAGATGAGACCCTGAGAATCTGCTCACAATGGATGCATCTGGGAGGCCCAGGAGTCAGTCAGTGTGGGCCCAGGTTGTCCACCAGCAGCAGCCCTGGAACAGCCCCAAGGTGGTTGTAGGATAGACAAAAAACCTTAGCCGTTCCTGGGAGAGCCAACTGTGGGAGGAAGCTGGACCAGCAAGGCCTGGGAACTGTAACTTGGGGACACAGACCACACCAAAGAAGGCCTTTCCCATGGCTAGACTTTCCATACACTGGTATGTATGGCAGGCTGCTATCATGGTAGCTCGGTATATACAAGCCAGCCTGGTTTCTCTTAGACCCCTTATCCTACTGTGAGAAAAAGAGAATCTGTTTGTTTGGTAAACTTGAGTCAAGGTTCCACCCCTCCAAAAGGATGGCATGATCTGGCAGAAATATGATTTCCAGAGGTAGCCCCATAGGTAGAATGATTCATGCCTGCACCCCTTAGGAGCCTCTATGGCAGGGCCCTACATGGCCCTTCAGGTCATGGTCATGAGCTTATTCCCATAACCTTCTCAGGAAATATTTGAGCTGGGTATTGAAGAGCAAATAGAATTTTCAGATGTAGAGGCAGGCAAGTGGTCCTGGGAAACACTGAGGAGCCAGCGGCTAAGGAAATGCCCTGTAGAAAGAGAATACAAGAGAATACCTCCCAACTCTCTCCACCCTGTCTGGAAGGAAAAGAAATACCAAGGCAAGACAAGAAAAGATAGGTGTGCTGGCTAGTTTTATGTCATCTTGACACAAGTTAGAATTATCTGAAAGGAAGGGACTTCAATTGAGAAAATGCCTCCATAAGACCCAGCTGTAAGGCATTTTCTTAATTAGTGACTGATGAGGGAAGGTCTAGTCCATTGTGAGTGGTGCCATGTCTGGGCTGGTGGTCCTGGGTTCTATAAGAAAGCATGCTGAGCAAGTCATGGGGAGGGAGTAAGCCAGTAAGTAGCAGCCCTCTACAGCCTCTGAATCAGTTCCTGCCTTGTTCAAATTCCTATTCTGACTTCCTTAAATGATGAACTACAGCATAAACCAAATAAACCCTTTGCTTTCCAACATGCTTTTAGATCAGAGTGTCTCATTTAAGCAACAGAAACCCTAACTAAGACAAAGGGATTCCCATGTGGGGACATTCTGACTGTATGCTTTGGATTCGATGAACATCTTGCTTTCTTCTGCCAAACCAGCTATTCTGCTATAGAATTTTTATATGTCAATGACTAGGCTGATGACAGCAATGGAAAAGCCATTTGTGTGCTTGGTGTTTTGTTTTGTTTTTAATTTTTTTTAAATGGAGATGGGAGCTGGAGAGGTGGCTCAGAGGTTAAGAGCACTGGCTGCTCTTCCAGAGGTCCTGAGTTCAATTCCCAGCAATCACATGGTGGCTCACAACCATCTGTAGTGAGATCTGGTGCTCTCTTCTGGTGTGCAAGCATACATGCAGGCAGAACACTGTATACATAACAATAAATAAATAAATCTTTTAAAAAAATAGAAGCTGGGGCTGATCAGTGGTAGTGCATGTCTTTAATCCCAGTACTCAGGAGACAGAAGCAGTCAGGTCTCTGTGAGTTCAAGGCCAGCCTGGTCTACAGAGTGAGTTCCAGGACAGTCAAAGTTACACAGAGAAAACCTGTCTCAAAAAATCGAATTCGCCCACCAAATGGAGGCTGGGGAGATGTCTCAGTCAGTAAAACATTGGCTTTGCAAGCATGAGAACCCGAATTTGACCCCCAAAACCTACATAAAGAAGTCAAGCACAGTGGTTTGTGCTTGTAATACTAGTGCTTCAGAGGCAGAGACAGGTGAGACCCTGGGACTCACTGGACAGAGCCCCACATCAGCGAGAGACCTTGTTCAAAAACAAAAACAAAACAAAACAAAAAAACAAGGAACAATGAAATTTTTGACTTTTGGCCTCCATATCCATATGCATACATGTGCGCTTATACCTGTATACATGAATGCATGCCAGCACACACAATGGAAACAAGGTCTTTCTGTGTATCCCTGACTCACTTGGAACTATGTAGTTGAGTTAACTGCACACTTAGAGCAGTGCTCTGGTCTCTGCTTCCCAGACGCTGGGATTACAGTGTGCACTATATGGCCTGACCTTGCATTTTGTTTTAAATCAGGACACATTGCTGCTGCCAACAAGAGATGTTTTCTTAGGAAGAAGGGAAGGGGGGTACTCAGATCAACCCCAGGTGACACACCTGCTCTCTTTATGATGGTTACCTGATTCCAGTCCCTCCTGTGACACACAAGTGCAGCTGGCTGAATGATGTGTGGGCAAGATGTGTTGTGCTAACCCAGCAACTGCAAACAAAAGATAGGAATAGTGCAAGGGGTAACTGTGTTTCCTTGAGGAATTGCAGAGAGATGTAGTATGTGTGTGTTGTGGAATATTTAACTGTGCAAAGATGTATTGCATTTATTTATGTTGTAGAATATTTATTTAACTGTAAAGATGTGCTGAATTTATTTACTATGGAAAGATGTATTGTTTTTCTAACTTGCCTGCCTAAGGCACCTGATTGGTTTAATAAAAAGCTGAACAGTTAACAGTGAGGGAGAGGTATAGGCAGGACTTCTGGGCAGGGAGAATAAGGAGGAGGAGGAATTTAGGCCCAGAGGAGAAAGAAAAAGAGAAGCCAGAGAGACACCAGGGCCAGCTAGCCAGCGATGGAGGAAGCAGGTAAGTAGAACATATAGAATGAAAAAAAGGTAAAAAGCCCGGAGACAAAATGTAGGTGAAGAGAAACTAATGTGGGATTCCCCTCTGTATGCTGTGAATACCATTGGTTAATAAAGAAATTGCCTTGGCCTGATAGGGTAGAACAGAGCAAGGTGGGGAAAACTAAACTAAATGCTGGGAGAAGGAAGGCAGAGTCAAAGAGAATTCATGGAGCCACTGCTGAAGACAGGCAAACCGAAACTTTGCTGGTAAGCCACTGCCATGTGGCAATTAATGAAAATTAATGGAGATGGGTTAAATTAAGATGTAAGAGTTAGCCAATAAGAATCTAGAGCTAATGGGCCAAGTAGTGATTTAAATAATATAATTTCTGTGTGGTTATTTTGGGGCTGAGCTGCTGGGTGGCCAGGAAACAAACAAGTGACCTCCCTACAATAAGAAACAGGTTAAATTAAGTTAAAAGAGCTAATGGGATAAGTATAAGATAAGGCCAAGCATTCATAATTAATAATAAGTCTCCATGTCTTTATTTGGAAGCTGGGGGGTGGCCCAAAGAAAATGCTAGCTACATATATGTATCTGGACAAAGATGCCGGAAACCATGTGTGTATGTGTGTGTTGTGTAATATTTGAAGAGAGGATGTTCCAAGGTACTGTATTTATTTCAGTGGTTAAGAATGTGACTGATGCAAATCAAAATACCAGCAAAATTCTTCAAAGACATCAAAAAAAAAAAGGTACTCAACTTTATTTGGAAAAGCAAAAAACCCAGGATAGCCAAAACAATCCTGTGCAATAAAAGAACTTCTGGAGGCATCACAATCCCTGACTTCAAACTCTACTACAGAGCTACAGTACTGAAAACAGCCTGGTATTGGCATAAGAACAGACAGGAGGACCAATGGAACCGAATAGAAGACCCAGATATCAATCCACACATCTTTGAACACCTGATCTTTGATAAAGAAGCAAAAAATATCAAATGGAAAAAATGAAGCATATTTAACAAGTGGTGCTGGCATAACTGGATATCGACATGTAGAAAAATGAAAATAGACCCATATCTATCACCATGCACAAAACTCAAGTCCAAATGGATCAAAGACCTCAACATAAAGCCCACCACACTGAACCTTATAGAAGAGAAAGTGGGAAGTACACTTGAACGCATTGGCATAGGGAACCACTTCCTAAATATAACTTCAGCAGCACAGACACTGAGAGAAACAATTAATAAATGGGACCTCCTGAAACTGAAAAGCTTCTGTAAAGCAAAGGACATGGTCAACAAGACAAAACGACAGCCTACAGAATGGGAAAAGATCTTCACTAACCCCACATACACAAAGAACTCAAGAAATTGGATACCAAAAGATCACATAATCCAATTAAAAAATGGAGTACGGACCTAAACAGAGAACTCTCAACAGAGGAATCTAAAATGGCTGAAAGACACTTAAGGAAATGTTCAACATCCTTAGTCATCAGAGAAATGCAAATCAAAACTACTCTGAGATTCCACCTTACACCTGTAAGAATGGCCAAGATCAAAAACACTGATGACAACTCATGCTGGAGAGGCTGTGGAGAAAAGGGAACACTTCTGCATTGCTGGTGGGAATGCAAGCTGGTACAACCCCTATGGATGTCAGTGTGGCGATTTCTCAGAAAATTAGGAAACAACCTTCCTCAAGACCCAGCAATACCACTTTTGGGTATATATCCAAAGGATGCCACAAGGACATGTGCTCAACTATGTTCTTAGCAGCTTTATTTGTCATAGCCAGAACCTGGAAACAACCTAAATGCTCCTCGAAGGAAAATGTGGTACATTCATACAATGGAGTCCTACACAGCAGAAAAAAATAACGACAGCTTGAATTTTGCAGGAAAATGGATGGAGCTAGAAAACATTATTTTAAGTGAGGTAACCTAGACACAGAAAGACAATTATCACATGTAGTCACTCATAGGTGGTTTTAAAACATAAAGCAAAGAAAGCCAGCCTACAAACCACAATCCCAGAGAACCTAGACAACAATACGGACACTAAGAGAGACTTACATAGATATAATATACATGGGGAGTAGAAAGTAGAAAGACAAGATCTCCTGAGTAAATTGGGAGCATGGTGACCTTGGGAGAAGATTGAAGAGGGGAGGGGAGCAGAGAAAAATGTAGAGCTCAGTAAATATCAATAAAATAAAAAAAAAAAGAATGTGACTGAATCCAGGCATGGTGGCACACACCTCTTTTCCTAGCACCCAGTAGGCAGAAACAAGTGAAGTTCTGTGAGTTCAAGGCCAGCCTGATCTACACAGTAAGTTAGAGGCCAGCCAGGGCTACATAGTGAGACCCTGTCTTAGAAGAAGGAGGAGGAGAAGGAAAAGGAGAAGAAGGTGATTCTAGCGAGATGGCTCAGCTGGTAAGAGCACTTGCTGTTCTTTCAAAGGACCTGGGTTTAGTTCCCAAATGGTAGCTCACAACCATCCTTAACTTCAAGTCCATGTAATCCGATGCTCTCTTCTGACCTCTGCAGGCACCAGGCACTCATGTGGTGCATATACATACATACATACATACATACAATGTAAATATATATACATACATACATGTAGACAAAACACCCACAAGTATAGAATTAAATAAATAAATAAATCTTTTAAATTATTTTTAAAAAGAAAGAATATGACTGTGTCTGGTGGTCCTGATCTCAGCACACAGGATCAGGAGTTCAAGATCACATCCAGTTACATAGTGAATTTGAGGCCAGCCTGGGATACAACAGTTTCTATATCAAGGAAACAGAGTACAAAGGAGAAGGAGGAGGAGGAGGAGGAGGAGGAGGAGGAGGAGGAAGAGTGTGAGGGCGGTGCAAGAAGACTGGCGGCTACGGTAACCGTTTTGTCCCAGCTTGCTAGTGACTTTCATAGTTTTAGCACTGACAGTCCAATGTCCTGAGGATACTATGGTTGGTTACCATACCTAATTTCTTTGTGCCTCAGTGACTTTTTCTGAAGAATGGGTTTAAGAAATGCCAACATTGTAAGAGGATGGTGAGTATTGTCAGGACTGTCCGAAAACACCAAACAGTCCTGGCACACGCTGGAGACACATCACAGGACTTTCTCTGTATAGTTCTGATGTGCCAAAACTGGATCCATCTACCTGGAGCGGGGAAGGATTTCCTCACAGACCTCATGGTCATCTGCAGTCTATCATGTGTAGATTGACGCTGGGCATCACTTGAAAGGCAGATGGCAGGCTAGCAGGGTCTCACGCCTCCATTCTGCTCAACACCTTCCTCTTCTTTTTCCTCATGAGGAAGGATCCAACCCTTTTCGTCTCATCCTGAGTTCCTTCCTGTCAGGGGAGATTCCTGGGGTTGCTTGAAGAAAGGGGAATGAAGGGGAGCAGCTCTGCCAGCCCGACTGGTGAGGCTTCCTTGAAAGGAGCGCCAAGCCGGTGCCAGCTGGCCTCCACTGGCAGCTGCTCCCACCAATTGTGTCATGCCTCAGATCAGAACAGCTTGGTTCAGGAGCTCTGTGTGTGTGTGCACATGTGTGTGCATGCCGAAGGACACGTAGAAGTCTGAGGACAGCTTTGTGAATTTATTCTTTCCTTCTGCCATGTGATTCCCGGGGTCAAACTCAGGTCCTTGGTCTTGGTGGCAAGTGTGTTTACCACTGAATCATCTCCCCAGCCTCCAGATTTCCATGACCAAATATCTGGGGTAGCCATCTAGCAAGACATATTTCTGCCCCTCACTCCAGCCATCGGAGTACTGAGACAACGGCCTCTAGAAATTGGCTTTCCTGCAAGAATCTTAGAACTGGAAGATGGACAAGGACTGAAGCTGATGCCATCCAGAGCAGGTGCTTGTCACTCGAGAGAGATTTGACACAGGTCTGACAGCCTTGTAGGAGAGACTGGAGCCAAGACATTGAAGGGTCAGTGATGGGCCAACCACACCTTCACCAGGAGCGCTTAGCTATTGCCCTCCCCTGAACTGTAAGCATCATGTCTGTTCCCTGAAAGTTGGACTTGGGGGCTGTTGGACCTCATTGCTTTGTTCCTCTTCCACACTGAATACATCTCCTTTGTCTGCTCTTCACTCCTACTTGTCTTTGTAGTTGGCATCTTGAGGATAGTGGTCAATTCTGGCTGTTAGGGAAGCCAGAGCTCAGACTGGGATTCTAACCATGCTCAGAAGACAGAGATGTTTCCAACTGTCACATAGTTCTGCAGCTGGTCCCTGAGTCTATGTGTTCCAAGTCTGGTCCTGTCTTCCTGGCTGTAATAGTCTCATAAACCCTTTCAATTCAGAGAGCTCTCAGTCTCTAGACCTTTGCTTTAACAACATGCTAGAGTTCACTCCTCCCCCACTGGCTTCTTGTCACTCCCCTTCAAAGCCTGTGCAACTGTCTTAGTCACTTTTCTATTGCTGCGATAAGACACTATGAGGCAACTGACAGAAGGAAGAGTTTACTGGAGGCTGGCAGTTTCAGAGGGTGAGTCCATGGCCATCATGGCATGGAGCATGGCCACAGGCATTCAAAGCATGACTCTGGAGTAGTTAGTAGCTGAGGACTTCTCTCTTGAGGCAGAGAGAGAGCCAACTGAGAATGACATGGGCTTTTGAAACCTCAAAGCCACCACCAGTGACACACTTCTCCAACAAGGCCACACCTCCTAACCTCCACCAGCTGGGGACTACACATTCAAATATGTGAGCCTGTGGGGCCATTCTTTCCCAAACCATCACAGCTCCCCTGTACATGGTTTTGTTGGGCCAGGCACATTAGAAGACAGAGCTTGAACAATAATCAGAGCCTTTGAGGACAATTCACTAGAAAGCCCTTAGGTTTACAGTCCCAACATGTGACAAGGATGGGGATGGGGACTGGTACGCGCAGGGTAACTTGGACGAACGATTACAGATGATTTGTGTGCGCCTTGCAGTGGTCAGAGCTTTCACAGTTTGCTCATCACCCTCTCCTGGGATTGTGTTCTGGCTAACTTGCCACGGGATACCAAACAACAAGCTTGCTTACTTCATTGACCATCACAGGGAAAACCGGCCCCCAGGAGGCCAGCGCTACACAAGAAGACATCTATTAGAGGCATGGCAAGTGTTTGTGATGGAGCAGAAGTGGGTGGGAACACATCTGCCCTGGCTCCCACCACCCTGTGCTGCTCTGAGAGCTGACAGATAAGGAGGTCAGGCATGCGATGGAAGAGGAGCCCGATTCTCCAGGTCTCCTGGTGTCTGAGATCTGAGTAAGTCTCTCTCTCTCTCTCTCTCTCTCTCTCTCTCCCATTGCTGCAGCCTGGGAAGACGGCAGCAGAGGCCCACTGCTGAAGTGGACCCTGTCCACAAGTGCATGCAGTGTCTGTATGGTAGGTGCTCTCAGGCCTCCCTGGCTGACCCTCACTGCAAGACTGGCAGGAAAATCTCAAAGCTCCTTTCAAGAGGCCCTGAAACTGCTCCTGGCTGTGGTTCTCTGTTACTCCTCTGATCGCTACTAGAGGGCAGACATCAACAGCTCCAACTAAGGGATTTTGCCATCATGACAACTCACACAACCCCAGTTTTCTTATCAAGGCTGAATATGGTTCCAAGTGGGGATCACTACTTGACATCAATGTCCCTCGTCTTGCATTCAGTGGCTGTGTGAGTCGGTGAGAATATTACAAGGTGAGTAAGGCACACTGAAGGGAACAGAGGTGGCCAAAGAAAGAATTGTGAGATGTGTTCGCGAGTCCTTGCAAGGATAAAGCTAGAGAGGAAAGAGGAAGCCTGGAGTTCAGGCAGGGCCCAGCCTCAGCCCAGGGCTGAAAGGACAGGCAGAACCAGCTGGTCAGGGAAAACCACATGGTTTCTGGAGCCAGGCTGCCCAGACTCAAACCCTGGCTCCCCCTGGTACTAGCTATGTGGATTTGGATGGGAACTGAAGCTGTCTCAGCTTCTTGTCTGTGAGACAGAGACGGTAATAGTAGCATCTCCTGCCCTAAATGTGATGCTAACTGGGTCAGCTCATCTGAATCACTTAGGATCATGCGAGTAATTAATAGCATGGGGACTGCCAGCACTTAGTATCTTCTGACCTTGATTTTAGCCAAAAAGGGCAAAAAGTGATTCGGTCATTGATTTCCGAGGAAGAGATTTATATGGGGTTGAGCTAGCTACCGTCCTCTCTCTACACATTCAGGCACAGATGTGTGATGAGTAAAATTGAACGGGTTCTCTGCAACCTCTGAGTGAGAACATGAGCCAAGTAGGCTCTGCTTATGACAAAGTCAGCCATCTGCTCAGAGGCCTTGACTCTCTCAGTCTTTTACTCTTGAAGTGAGGCCTTGGAATTTAATGGCCCCTTCCTTACCCCATCAAACTGAGACTTGGGTTTGACCCTCCTCACCCCGACTCCTGCTCAACTTGGTCCCCAGGGTTCCAGAGCCCTGTGGTGTAGAGCTGAACTGGATGGAGCAGAAGAAATTGCTCTTTGTTTCTTCCCGCTTGCCTCTCAGCTCCCAGGGAACAGTAGTTTTCTCCCTTTTCTTCTGTCAAAGGAATTTCAGATCTTCAGTCCTGATTGCCCAGTCCAGTTTGGGTTCTCAAATGGGGGAAGTGGTAGCACCCTGCTGGTGTACCAGTTCTAGCTGGCAGTGAAACATGGGTGCCCTTAGCTTTCCGGGGCCTTGAGTTCCTTTATCTCCAATTCTAGAGAGGGATCAGGGGACACATTTACATTTCCTCCCTCCATGAAGTATTTTTATTTTTTTTTCATTTTTATTGTTTGTTTTAAGACAGGGTCTAACTATGTAGTCCTGGCTAGCCTAGAACTTTCTATGTAAACCAGACTGGTCTCAAACTCATAAAGATCTATACTGATATTTTAATTTATGTTTTAATAAATAAAGCTTACCTGAAGATCAGAGGGTAAAACCAAGCCACTAGAGGTCAGGCTGTGGTATCACACACCTTTAATCCCAGTACTAAAGGGGAATATAAGGTGGGAGGAGACAGGGGCTCAGCGCTCAGTCTGCAGTCGCCCAGCCTTGGTAGAGGTGAGACTTTTCTAGCGGCTTGGCTGTTTTGCTTTTCTGACCTTCAGCTAGAACTGCAATATCTGTCTCTGGGTTTTTATTATCTGTGCTACAGAGATCCACCTGCCTCTTTCTCTTAAGTGCCGAGACTAACAGCATAACACTGTGTGTGGCCTATTTATTCTGAATTATGTATTTGTCTGCCTGTGCAGGGGTATGTGCACTTGAGTACAAGTGCCTGGTGAAACCAGAAGCATCAGGTCCACCTGGACCTGGATTGGTGGTTATGAGCCACCTGACATGTGTGCTGGGACCTTAACTCGGTGCTCAGCAAGAGCAACATGGGTTCTTAGCCATGAACCATCTCTCCAGCCCAATGCTTTTGTTCTTTGTTTTGTTTATGAATGTGCCCTTACTTTATGAATCAATAAATATGATTCTGCATGTGATATGGTAGCACACACCCACAATTCCAGCCCTCAGTATGTGGAGGCAAGAGGATCAGGAGCACAAAGTCATCTTAGGCTATATAGTGTGTTCAAGAACAGCCTGGGCACATAAAAGGGCTTCAAAAATGAAAGGAGCTGAATGTGGTGATCCACACCTCTAATCCCAGGATTGGAGAGGCGGAGCTAAGATCTTTGTGAGTTCGAGGTTAACCCAGTTTACGTAGCAGATTCCAGGACTACATAGAAACCCTGCCTTTAAAAAAAAGAGCTGTATCTTGCTCTAGCATGGTGGCACACATCTGAAATCCTACCAGTTGAGAGGTGGAGATGGGAGGATTGACAGTTCAAGGCCCATCTGAGCTGTGAGACCTTGCCTGAAAATAATGAAGTCTGAGTTAAGAGGCACACACCGGCACTCAGAGTTTGCCTATGTCAGCCACTAGGTGGTGCTCTCTCAGATAACCGCCTGCAGTGTCGCAAGTGCAGTCAGTGCTTAGCGGTAACCTTAATTAGTCCCGATGTAAAGGTGCAGACCTGCACTCCCGTGCGAAAGAATTAAGCCTAGAAAGAGAGTGAGGATTGAAGGTGACCATTTAAAGGCATCCGGGATTCCCGACTATGCGGCTTCCTAGTGTGTGACCTGAGATACGGTAACTTCCCTCTCCCAGAAAAGTCGGATCCGTGGCTGTGCGGAGCAGGATTGGAGTATTGGGCCAGGTTTGGTTCCAGTAACCTGGGCTTATGTGGGCTCTTGGGGCGGGTGCAGCACGAGCTCGATCCTCCGCGCCAGTTGGCGGCGCTCGCGGGCTTGGCGGGGGCGCACGGGCGGCGGTGCTCCGCCCCGCTCCTCTCGGTGTCCGTGGGGCGGGGACAGCACGGCGGCCGCCGCTCAGTGTCGCGGGAGCCGGACCGCGCAGGCCCGTCCCGGCGCCCGGGGGGCGCCATGTGGTTCATGTACGTGCTGAGCTGGCTGTCGCTGTTCATCCAGGTGGCATTCATCACTCTGGCCGTCGGTGAGAGCGCTGACCCGGGCCGCGCGCCCCGGTGCCCCGAGTTGCCAACTGCTGCTGCGCTTTGCAGCTGGGTGCGGGCGACCCCGAGCTGGTCCTGCTGGACCTCGGCCGAACCTTCCGGAGGGGATACATGGTCTCCGAGGCGCAGCCTTGCTCTCGGGGCCATGGGCTGCCCCCTCTACCTGTCCCCTCCAGCCGGGGGAGAGAAGGCCCCTTGTCTGTCTTACCCGGCTGTGTGCTAGCGTACAGCGCCCGGCCTGTAAGCTAAGTGTTCTGCAGGTATTGATTGAGAGACTGAAGTTAAAGGTTCCTGGGGCAGAGGTTAATCTTATGTTGTGCAGTCAAATCCAGTTTCTCTGCAGTTGCCAAAGTTCTAATAGTACAGACGAGAAGGGGATCACGGGTGCTTTGGCTTCTTCCTGACTTCCTGAAGTCTGGGGAGGGTTGGTGAGGACTACAGGGATGAGCAGGCTGGTGGGAGTGGCCCTCGCTGAACTCTTCATGTTTGTCCCCTCCTGTGACCCTCACCCCCAATCACCCTACCCAACCCTACCCCACCCCTCCCCCGCCAACGCAGCGGCCGGACTCTACTACCTGGCAGAGCTGATAGAAGAGTATACAGTGGCCACCAGCAGAATCATCAAATATATGATCTGGGTAAGTGGCAGCTTTTCCTGGAGTCACCCAGGGCTTCCTCGCCCTGCCTCAGAAGCAGAAAGTGGTGATTGTTTGGTTTGGAACGACTGTGGTACTGGGAACCCAAACTCCGAGGGTGTCCTTCTTACCTTCCTTTCCCCTGCATGCTACCGCTTGAGTTTGCACTACGGGGTCCAGATCACCCCTGGCCCTCTATCCTCATGTGGCATGTTTCACAGCCTACTGCCATTCTTTAAGGTACAGTGGAGCTATTGCAATGACAGGTATTCGTGTCTTTGCCTGCACGTGGCTATCTCCCTCTGCGTTCACTGTCTCCAGCCCCAGAGTCCCAGTCCCAGTTCAGGCCTAGAACTTAAACAGCAACATTAAGGACAGTTTGTAAGGCCTATTTATTGCCCTCTCTCTAATCAGAGTGATTTGTCCTGAGGGAGCATGCCTGGCTCTTTCTCTTGCCTCATGGGAGTCTTCTTTTCCTGAAGACTTGGTCCCTGCCCCTGCTAGGGAGGCTGTAGGAAGACTTTTCTCCAGTAGCTGTGAGGAAGGCCGACGCTACTGTGGCAATGTGTGTGGACAGAAAAGGTCTTCACCTTTCCCTCACCTACAGTCTGCAGCTACTTGCCTTCTGAACATAGCCTGGGGTTGGAGTTTGCGTGCAGGCAGAGCCGCAGCCGGTTCATTGGCTCGGGCTGTGGGTGTGGTTGGTATAGCAATTAGACCTTTCGTCACTGACAAGCCTTTCTCAGACTGCCCGCTGGATTCATGACTGAGTTAATGTAATTGGTTCAGTAGCTCATGCTCAGCATTCAAGGGAATATGAAATAGGGGGTAGAGGGTGGTGGGCATGCATGTGGCCTTTGGTTGGATCCCCAGCTCCAACAATAACATAATAACTAAAAACTGGCGGATGGAGTGTGAGCTCTGTCATGCATAGGGATGGGTGTGTGGTGGAGTGCTGTGGAAGATGCTTTTCTGCCTTTGGATCACTGTCAAAAACCTTTTAGAAGTGACCTTCAAAGATGGCACCTTTTGACAGCTTAGTGTGGCCGTGGAGGTGACTATGAACCAAGAAAGCCAGTCTGTGTAGTGCTTCCTAGAGCAGGCTGGGGCTGGGACTGCAGGGACCTTCAGGTCCCCTGCAGCAAGCGCCTCTGCCTGTTTCAGTTCTCCACAGCTGTCCTGATCGGCCTCTACGTCTTTGAGCACTTCCCCACCGGCATGATTGGCATGGGCCTTTTCACCAACCTCGTCTACTTTGGCCTCCTCCAGACCTTCCCTTTCATCATGTTGACATCACCTAACTTCATCCTGTCATGCGGTGAGAGGACTTGATGTGATTGGGTGTGGGCCTTCCGTCCCAGACACTGAAGGGGATCCTGAGGAGGGGAGCTACTAAGAAGCCATTGAGGTGTCAAGGAGGCTAGTTTGCCTGAGAAAAATGGCTTTTTATTACTGAGGACCCTAGGACCTGTTGCCCAGGGCCTAGCCCTTATCAGGGGAGAGGCTACAGCCAGGAGGACCTTGACAAAAAGGCAAATTAGAATGAGGGCCTGGGAAGCCATTAGAGAAGGCACATTCCAAGCTGAGTAATTCTTACCTTTAAGAAACCACTTGGTCCCTTTGAGAGGCATGGAGCCTGCTCAGCAGGTTCAGAAGTTTCCAGTGCCCCAGGCTGGGGCCCCCAACAGTACTTCCTGTCCCTGAAAAGTCATGTCTCATACCTGGGCCTTAGCAATTTTGTAGACCTAGTTGGTTCATGTTCATGAGAAAGGTTTTAGAGAGTGGTTACAGGTTGCTGTTTCTCCTCGCTATAGCCTGGTCAAGATGGCAGGTGGCATGAGACATGCTTTAGTGTTACATTTTTGGGTAACACTGGGGGAAATTCTGAATGTTATCCACAGAAGGGCAGATTGTTAGAGATGGGCATCTCTCAATGCCAGGTATGGTTTTACCTCAGAATTTGTTCAGTACCAGGTCCTTGTGTGCCAGAGCAGCTCTGGTCACCAGAAGGCTCCTCTGGCTTCTGGGCATCATTCCCCTGGCCTGCCATTTGGATGCCCGAGTGAGTTTTTGAGGCACTAGACTGTTGTCTATTGTCCCATTACCTTGTGTGTGACATAGCAGAATGTTGTTTTCATGGTAAAGGGGAACACTGAGGCATTAAGTTGTGAGGTGGGTATGGGGGGGGTGTGGTCTTTCTGGTGCCTGCCCTCTACACTGTCACAAAGCAAGGCTTCATGCCTCTGAGCAACTGTCCCCTTACTTGCTCTTTGTCATGAGCTGGTACACGAGGGAAGAGTGTATGTGGCAGAGCACACCAGTATTGACTGGTGTGCCTCGCTGCAGCCTAGTTTTCCAAGGAACCCTGACCAGTGTGGAGTGGAGTCTGCCATGGTGTACTCTCTGCCTACCCTTGCCCTCCCCTCACCTGCCGCTCTTGGGAGAGCAATGGCGTGGTCATGGATTATGTAACACAAAAAACTTGTTTTTATAACATGCAAGAATGTTCCAGTCTACCTTCTGGTTCTATTCCTGCTGCCTTCCGCAGTGAAAAAGTTGGGACTGAGCACCCGTTCTTAACAGATGGGAACTGAGCTCTAGACAGAGCCATGCTGTGAGTTGATGCAGAGTCAAAAC
This sequence comes from Ondatra zibethicus, assembly GCA_004026605.1. Lineage (NCBI taxonomy): Eukaryota > Metazoa > Chordata > Mammalia > Rodentia > Cricetidae > Ondatra > Ondatra zibethicus. The sequence goes on along the minus strand of PVIU01004378.1, from coordinate 25,560 downwards.
TGAAAACTGGGGCTCCAGTTTTGGGGGCCTTCTGGATTTGGTGACCACACAGTGATCAGACTCTCCATCCCCACAGGGCTAGTGGTGGTAAACCATTACCTGGCATTTCAGTTTTTTGCGGAAGAATATTATCCTTTCTCTGAGGTAAGATGCACCCAGTGTCTAGCACATCTATGCATAGTGGTGGAGATGGGGGAGTGAAGAGACTTACATGATCTGCTTTATGGATGTTGCTGTGATCCAAAACTGGCTCCATCCAGGAACCATGTTTCTTACAAACAAAAAACGTATGATTTTGGAAGGCAGGGTGTCTGAGGAATGGAAGGGATCTCTTTGGCTGAGGTAGGAGAACACCGCTCCCCACCCCTCCTGCCGCCACGAGTACTTTGGGTGCCCCAATAAGGTCATCTTCAAGTTCAAGAGGGGCACAGGCCAGCCTGTGAGACTCAGACCTCACAAGGCAACTCCCTAGCCCCCAACTCCATCAGTTCCTGCCCAGGATTCCTCCTCCTTGAAATCCCAGAGAACAGTGTCACTTTGGGGAGGGACTGTGTTCAGTCTCAGCTGGACTTCCCCTCTCCCAACAGTCCCAGTGTCAGAGTCCTGTCCCCTGAGGGCTAGCTAGTCCCTGCAGGGGTGGGGTGGGCTCTCAGCTCAGTTTCTCTGTCCCCAGGTCCTGGCCTACTTCACATTCTGCCTGTGGATTATCCCGTTTGCTTTCTTCGTGTCACTTTCGGCTGGGGACAATGTCCTGCCCTCCACCATGCAGCCAGGAGGTGAGGAAAGGCTTGTTAGGTCAGGTTGGGGGGACTGGCACCAGCACTGAGAGCACCCTGGGGCTCTGGGTGGTGAGGGCTGCATTTATGTACACACGCGTGCACGTGCACACTATCTCCCTGCCTTGTGTTTCCACAGATGACGTGGTCTCCAATTACTTCACCAAAGGCAAGCGAGGCAAGCGCTTAGGCATCCTGGTTGTCTTCTCCTTCATCAAAGAGGCCATCCTACCCAGTCGACAGAAGATATACTGACCCTCTGGGAGGGCATGTGGGGGGCAAGACCAGTAGAGCCAGGCCTCTGGGCTTCTGGGCTGATAGTGCCTGGGAACCTGGAGGGTGTCTTCTAACAGCCCAGGTTTTCCTCCCCCTCTGTTTGGAAGCCCCATCCCCAGGGAACTCTCCTCAGGGGACTTGAATGCTGCCAGGGGCACCAGAGAGGGTAGCAGAGCCTGCTTTGCCAGGAGGCTCTGTCCCCAGCCCTCCCCTTCCCAGAGTCGGGTCTGGCTCAGATGGGGCAGGCAGGGAAGGGTCGATGGAGCTGAGGAATGGACAGCAGGTTCTCAGGAGGTGACCATAGGGAAGAGCTGAGGGTTGGCACTTCCAGAAAAAGTGCATTTTGCTGAATTGTGGGTCTTGTCCAATGCTGATTCCCCTTTGAATAAAGATTCTAGATGGCACTGTTTGCCTTAACACCCCAGGAGTTCATCTTCCTCTCTACCCGCTAACCTTCTGCCTACATTGGGCTAGCCTTCTACTCCAGGGACTCCTCTTCTGCCTCTTGCCCTTCTGAAGAAATTCTTGTGGCCCTAAGTGGGAAGGGAATAGAGATGAGGATGAGTGGATAGAGGCAGTTTTTCTGAGACTCCTTCCTCTTTCCATGGCTTCCTTCCCCAGACTGTGATAGTCCAGATGGGAGGGAGCAGAAATGGTTTGCGACAAGGTTAGAGATGCAGAAGACCGTCTCCAGTATCCTATTTATGTCTTCCTTTGAGAAAAAGGAGAGGTTTCTTGGTGAATTCTATCTCAGGCTCAATGAGGAAAAAAAATAAAAAAATTGGTTTCAAGGCAGCCTAGGCTGGGGCCTGTTTCTTGAGAAATGGGATTGGGAGAGGCTACTGCTCAGAGCACACAGGCCTCACACTCCTGTGCTTCAGGCTTCTGGAGGGATGTGAGCTCTGCCTTCTAAGAAGGTGGGCCCCATCCTGGGCACAGACCAGCATCTGTTGACCTTGCGCTCCAAACTACAGTGCCTTGCAAGGGCTCAGCTTCATGGAATGAAGGCCCCACGAGAGCTGCCATTGCCTGAATCCCATACCTCACAGCGAGTCTGGCAGGTGCCCAGATGGACAGGTTCGTGAACATCTGCTTCATGCATCCTTCATCTCCTTGGTTCTACATTTCTGTTGAGTCTCACCCTGAATTTTGTGCTGCGGCCATCGGTGAGATCGCCAGACCTATTTCTGCCACTCGGGTGGTTGAAGGTACAGGACCTGAGGCTGCGCCTCAGCAGCCTGAGACTGGCCCCACTTGGCTTTGCCATCCACTTTATCTTCGTTCATTCTACCTGCTGGATAGGGCTTTCCCAGGCTAACCCTGCTGGAGCCATCACATGTTCCCTACTGGATCTTGGGATCAGACAGCTGATGGTCTACTTCTTGACTCACACTTCCCTGGCACCTCTGTGGCTGGCTGTCCCTTTACCTCTCTGTCCTTTCAGTCTCTGTATAGGCTTCTCATTGCCCTGTGCACACAGTTGCTTTTTGGCTGTGTTGTGAATTGCCCGAGGAAGCCCAGCCATGCTGGTGACTTTAGGGACACCTTCAGCCCTAATTCCTCTATAACTTCTCAGCCACAGTTCTGCTGCCTTCTGGGCACAGAGACAATTTGACCTCAAAATCTGCTCTGTTCACCTGCTTTTCTAGTACCTGCCCTGGTCCCAGGATGGCTTAGGAGCCAGTCAGGATCTTGCTTTCTCTTTCTGCCCTACATCCAGTCTATTCTTAGCGTCTCTGACTTCGAGCCACTCCTGCTGTCCTCCTGTGTTTCTCTAGCCTGTGGCCAGCTGGAGTAGTTTTTTCTGAAATGCACAGTTGGCCAGGCTTTCCTGGCCTCAAGGCTTTTCCCCAGCTCTCCACTGCCCTCAGGATAAAGTCCAGACTCCTTAGCATGGTGTGTGAGGCTCCTGGTGTCCTGGTCCCTACTGGTCTCATCACTTGACTTGTACTCTGGGCCTCAGCCTCCTGTCTGCAGAGACCATGGCTCTCTTGCCGCTTTGGTACCCTTCCCGCTACTCACTTTGGTAGTTTGCCACTTTTCCACTTAGATTTTATTTCCTCCAAGGGGCCGTGAATGTCCCCTCTCCTCTCCTAACCCCAGCCACCACACAGATCCCTCTAGGCTCACTGGCCTGTGGTTCGGTCTGTTTCCCCACTAGACTGGAAGCTCCTTGAGGGCAGGAAAGCCTTTGGAGTTTTGTATTATCAGCTACCTGATTTTGGCACCTGGCCCATGGAAAGCACTCAATAAACGTTTTGTTTAAAGAGTGAGTTGTAGTGTGTGACAAGGGAGCATGAGGTCCAGGGTGGCTTCCTGGACAGGTCTCACATCAGGGGGTCTTCTCTTGGCAGAAGTGCTGCCCTGCCTCCTGAAACAGCCTCATACATCTCAGTGGGGCCAGGAGCAAGGAGGCAGTGGATATCACACTTGCTTTTCCCATCCCCAGTCAGGGTCTGCAGCAGGCAGGAAGGAAAGGTGCCAGGATTCCTAGGGGCACCCTGTCCTGAAAGCCTTGTTCCTCATGTGCTAGGGGTGGGTTAAGGTAGAGCAGTGAGCCCCAGGAATTATTGACCCTCTATTCTGAATCTTACTGCTCTCTCTAGATGTCCTTGTCCCAGGGAGTGAGGCAGTTTCTCTGCAGAGAAAAGGGAAGCCTAGGAGGTGTGCTCTTAGGAGGAGGGAGTTAGGGGTGGCTCCTGCCCTTGGGCTTGGGAATGCACTCCATGGGTATTCCCCCAATCCTTCCTGCCACAATATGAATCTTAACACTTCACCTTCACCAGGAGGTTTCCAAAACAACTTTATGTGAGAACTCCCTTGGAGAGTGGGGCATCTCTAGTCCGGCTAGCTTCCAGGGTAGCCAGGAAAGGTTCATCAAATGTATCACGCAGGCTCATAGCCAGTGTGTTGGTAGAGGTATCTCCCAAATGCCGTTTCTGGGGCACTTTGAGGATGTCAAGTGGATACAAGCCTTGGGGCACTTTGATCCTGTAGGGTGTAGCCCCTGGGTACAGCGCCCGGACCATCAACTCAAACGGCAGCTGGGGTACAGTTGTCACCAAGTGATTGTCCACTGTGCGCAGGCATGCACCTCCGAGGGAATTGCGAGTTACCTCCAGAAATCTGCAGAAGTCATGCTCTTTATAGGGGTCTGGGTGCACACCCAGGCGTATACCCTGAGGGTAGCCAATTTCTGTGGTCGGGGACCTGGCGGGATTATTGCTAAGATTCCACAACTTGGGCCGACTGATTGTGGCGGTCTGCTTGTAGACGGGCTTGGGTGGCACCACAGGTGAGGGCAGGCTCTGCAGTTGAGCCTCTACGGAAGGATAGGTCAGGAAGCTCTTGGCAGCCTGGGGTCTCAGAGTCTCGGAGAGGTTCAGTGACCAAGGTCGGACACCAGCCTTTTGCTTGGGGTCAGCGGAGCTCTGGGGCCGGCCCAGCCCCTTGCCTTGGAGCCATGTTCTGAAATGAGCCTCTCTCCGAAGTTGTTGTTCTTTCTGCAACAATGAAGGACACAGTGCAGTGGGGCCTCCTTAGGGACAGAAGACCCTGTGGCTAATGCCCTGGGAGACCTCAGGCCTAGTGGGCAGGTTGCTGCTTTATGTGAGACTTGTTCAGATGGAGAAAGCATCCCTTGCTCTGACCAAGCTCCCAAGCTGTGGAGGAGACCTCCAGCTTGAAGACAAAGACATAGTCCCTCCCTAAGGACAACCTCAAGTTTGCAGGTCTCACTTCCCAGAGGTAGCCCCAGTCTCAAGGGGACAGTCCTACCCTCAGGTGGCTCTGGTTTGTCCCCAGAAGGGGAAAAGGGGAAGTGTTGGGAGGTCTGACATTGAATGAAAGTAATGAAGTTGGACAGGCTTCTGGGGAGTGACATCCAGGAGGATAGAGTGACCTAGTGGCCAGACTGGGTGATGAGGACTCAGCCAGAGTTCTGTCTTTACCACCCCAACACTGAAACTTTCACTTGTGGAAATGTCCCCACCCCAATTATCTCAGTGTCTCACTCCCACACAGTTGCTAAGTAACCAGGCGCTTTGGAGATTGACCCAGCTCCATAGGCCGACTCTGATTAGGCTAAGCCAGGAGTCCTAATTCCATCTGCCTTGCCCAGTCCTAAATCAAGCAGCATCTGGCTTGCTTTTTGTTCTAGTCATTTCCAATGACTAGAGTGGTCATCTGACCCATTGAGGCCAACAAGAGGATTTTGAGTGGAGGTCTGCGGGAAGCTGCTGAATAAGGGTCAGGGTGACAGAAAACCTCATAGCTGTAAGGGCTGAGTGACACAGGCAAGGAGGACACCATGAAGAGCGGCACAGCTGGGACAACTGGAGCCATCTGTAGTGTTCACTTAAGAATCTATGCTCTTGAGTTCAAAGCCAGCCTGGCCTACAGAGCAAGAGAAAAAAGAAGAAGAAGAAGAGGAGGAGAATGGGAAGAGGAGGAGGAGGAGGAAAGAGGAGGAAGAAGAGAAGAAGAAGAGGAGGAGGAGAAAGGGAATGAAGAAAGAAAGTGAGAAAGAAAGAAAGAAAGAAAGAAAGAAAGAAAGAAAGAAAGAAAGAAAGAAAGAAATCCACATTCTTTCTAAGGTTCCTGTTTGACTGTTCTATGTTCCACGGTTATATCTGGTTGAACCTTTCCTTGCCACTTTTACTAGCCAAAGCGCTTCACTGATCTGGACCTTTGCCAAACCTCTAGTCTGTCCATCTCCACCCAACTCATACTTGATCCCCAAATTTTCTGTTTTCTGCCTCCATGATGTTCTTGTGTGCCCCACGTACCCTGAACAGTGATTCCTTCTGCGGGTTCCCTACTCCATATGGATAATAGATGCCTGTCCATCTTCAGAGACACCTCCTTGGCCTCCCCTCAGGTACCCTTATCAATTCTCCCCCAGGAGCATAACTTGCTTCTCCCTAGCACCTAAGTTCCTTGAGTAGGAAGCACATCTTGCTACTGGACTTGCAGGGCCTGGCAGGAGCCTAGTGTACAGTTCAGGGTAGGAGATCTGAATGCCCCATAATTCAGGCTGCATTTGCTTTCTGGCACAGGGCAGGACCTTTGTCCTAAAGGAGTGGTTAATGAGGGAGGGTTGGGGGGGAGGAGTTCCTTCTCTGAAGGAGTATTGCAGCTGCTCCTCTCAATTGGCAGCAGGGCCCAGCTCCCTGGGAAGGAGGGCTCCGCCTTACTTGATATTCAGTCAGGTAGCGGTACTCCAAAATGGTCAGCTTTCCCTTCAGGGTCTTCAGTTTCCCCATCTCTCTGGCAAAGTCCTTCTTGTCCTGTTTCCACATGGCATCCTTCAAGAACCTGGCACCAAGGTGAGGGTGTGGCATGTTACAAAAGCTGGGTTTCCCTCAGGGGGTGGGGCACTGAGGGCCAGGGTGGAATGGGAGGAATTGCCAGGGCAGAGGAGAGCTAGCACCCCAATGCTATGCCCGGGGGCTCTTTGAAAGAGATGTCTGATGGCCTTGGGGAGTTGGGGGAGGGGAAGACAAAGAAGGAAGGCAGTGTTCAATCCAAAGGGGCGAGGCCAGGCCAAATTCATGTAGACCATATCCTGCATGGGGCCTCTTTCCCAGACTTACCCGACTGCCACCTGGCTTCCTCAACCCCCCCTCTGGAGAAGGACCTTGCCAGAAGCAGCAGCAGCTCGTGTGGTTGTCATAGGCTCACCGGGCACAGTTGCGGTGGTTCCATAGTTTGCAGTAGTCAATGGGCTTGTAGCCCATGGCATCTTGGGCGTGCACATTGGCTCCATTCTGTACCAGGACCTTCATACATCCCAGCAGACCATTGCGGGCAGCCAGGTGCAGGGGTGTGAAGCCATGGCATGTCTGACTGTGAGGTATACCACAGGGTAAAGGGCAAAGGGAAGGGTAAGGACATCAGATAGGTAGGGAAGCCAGCTTCCAGTGCCCACTCTGCCACTACCACGAGGGATCCGGTCCATAACCCAACTCCTCTTCGGGCCTCAAATTTCTCTTCTCTAGAAGGAGGGACAGACTAGTATGAACAGTGCAAATCTAAGGATAGGATGTGTTTGAATATGACAGCTAGGAGCTGCCTGGAGGCTCTCTGGGTTGCTTCAGGGTCACCAATCTCATCCACTGTTGTCTGACTTTTGAGACAAGATCTCTTGTGGTACAGTCTAATGTCGAATTTGTTATGTGGCCAAGGATGATCCTGAACCCCTCATCCTCCTGTCTCCTTCTCCTTAGTGCTGAGTGTACCACCAAGTCTGACTCCTCCCTGGCTTTTGGCAAAATTGGCTCACCTGGTCCTCAGATTGAAGTTAATTTTAATGTGTGTGCTGTGCATATGTGTGTATGCATGTTTACATGTGTGTGTGTGTGTGTATCCGTGTGTGGAGGTCAGCAGTTGACACTTGGGTGTCTTCCTTTTCCTCTATTATCCTACACCTTGTATGCAGAGGCACGGACTCTCTCACTTGAACTCAGAGCACACAGCTCCGCTGGTCTAGCTAGCCATCTTGCTTGGGATTTCCTGTTTCTGTCTCCTATGGGTTGGAATTACAGGAGTGTCACCATGCCCAGCTGGCATTTACATGGATACTAAGGATTTGAACTCAGGCCCTCACACTTGTACAACGGGTGCTTTATCCATTGAGCCATCTTTCCATTCTCTAATGTTGTAATTAAAAATCACCTCCTGGGGTTGGGGATGCACTTCCTTAGATAGAATGCTTGCCTAGCATATGTAAAGCCCTGGGTTCAATTCCAGCACTGAATCAAACCAGGTGTGATGATGCATACCTGTGATCCTAGCACCTGGGAAGTGGAGGCATGGGAATCAGAAGTTCAAGATCTACCAGTCTGAGGGTAGCCTGGACTACATGATATATTGCCACCTTCTTAGAGGTTGTTGCTTCATTTAGATAGACCTCTCCCTGGTGCTCCCACCCATCACCCCATTGTTCTCTTCATAGCCAAGCTCTCAGGATTCTGCCTGTTCACTCAGTTAGTCTCTGTGCAGTCACTAGAAAGTCAGCTCTGTGAGGGCAGGGCTGGGTTCCCTGTGTTGCTGTGCTCCCAGCGTGGGTGTGGTGCTGGATAGCACACACTGAATGCTGGGCAGTCTCTGGTATGTTGTGCATTTTCCTTGTCCCAAAAATGGAAAGGTGGCTCAGCAGTTCAGAAAATATACTGAGCTAGCAGAGGACCTGAGATTGGTCCCCCCTACACACACAACCACCTATAACTCGAACTTCTTTACCATAAAAGCCTTGTTGCATAGGCACATTCGTCCTCCCAATCTCAACCCTGACAGCCAGTTCCCAAACTGAGCTACAAACTAGAAATACCTGGGGTTGTAAAGGCTTCTGTGAGGCCTCACAGTGTACACCTGAGTGTAGCGACTAGGACTTTGAGGCTGAGAGGTTGAGTGACTTGCCTGCGGACCCACAGTTTGCCTGAGCCAAGTTTCTGGGAATTAGATCTGCCTTCTCAGGAGGCTCAGTCTCTTAAGAACCAGTACTCTAAGTGGGCTCCCTGACTGCTTTCTCCAGACAGGAATTCTTGTCCTTCCCAGAATCCCTCATCTGGTCCTGCAAGACTTCACCTGCCTGGCGACCCAGAGTTCCAAGTGTCTCTCCTACAGCAGGCTGGACTTACGAGTTGATGGCTGCCCCTTTCTTAAGCAGGTAGTCAATGCAGGGGAGGATGTCCGACTTGTTGTTCTTATGGATGACTAGGTGCAGGGGCGTCTGGCTCTTGTTGGTAGGCAGATCCACGGGAAACTTATACTCCTCTACCAGGACCTGAAGGCAGGAAAGCTTTTTCTGCTGGGCTGCGAAGTGGATGGCTGTGAAGCCCTGTGGAGTGGAGCGCGCAGGAGAAGGCTCAGCAGGATTGGGCAGGGGCCACAACCCTTCCTCTGTCTTGGGGTTGCCCTCTTTGTTCCCTGTGTGCCTGGAGGTACTCACAGCCCTTCATCCCCTAGCCCCTGCTTCCAAATGGGCCTTCTATGAATGGGTAATTAGGACCAAAGGCATAGGCCTTTCTCTGGTGTTGGGGAGTTTCAGTCCCTGCCTCCACGCTGCAAGCTTTACCTTGTCATCGACTATGACCTCCCTGTGCTCCCGATTTAGACAGAACCGAAGCCAGTCCACATTGCCTACCGAGGCTGCGAACAACTCAGAGTAACTCGGAATCACTTTATGGTCCGACGACTCTAAAGGGCTAGAATCGGCCGGGCGGTGGTGAGGAGGAGAACTGGGGACCTCCCCGGGCTTCCCCATCACCCACAAACCCGCGCACCTGCCCACCTGAGCTGCGAAGACTCCGGATCGCTGCTGGCAGCCTTGGGCAATGTGTGTTCTGTCTGCCGCTTGCTGCCCGGTGCAGCGGGACCGTGCTGCTCTTCTCTGCCCGAGTTCCCTCCGGAACCTAAGGCCCTTGTCCTGCGCTGCACAGGGGCGACGCTCACAGCTGGCGCGCGGGCATTGGAACTACGACGGCGGTGGTGCACACAAGGCTGACAAGGCTGCGAGGGGCGGCACACGCGATCTGTACCTGTCCCCGGGGCCGCGCCTCCACCGCGTTTGGTCCCAGCCAGGACTTGCAGGAGGGACGGAGCCCGCAAGCCTGGGAACTCTGCACCCCCGGCTCACTACACGCTTAGCCTATATTGGAATCACGTAGGAATGAAACGGAAAGTGCGACTGGGAAATGGAGTGTGGCCATTTCTGTCCATAGAAAGCACACACAGTACGTTTGTATTTGAAGTTGCATTATGAACTAGCTACCCTTGCCATTCCACATACTAAATTATTATGTCCTCACAGCAGCAGCATAATGGGCAACCGCTACGTCACACGGGCTGCCCGAAGCAGAACTGCTCCACTCTGGTTCTTTTCTTGGGAAACGGGAGGTTAGAGAGTTCCAGGGTAGCCTGTGCTACACAATCAGATCTTATCTCCAAAAAAGTTCTAGGCATGGTGGTGTAAGCCTGGGACTCTGCACTCCAGAGTTAGCATTATTAAAACACAGGAAGAGAGGCCCATTTGGGGGAAGTGGGTTCCTTTGATGTGCCTTTGGAGTATACGTGTGCCCCAGAAAAACTGAAAGAGGAAGGGTACCTTAAAATGTGCAGAGGTACAAAACAGAGATTCTCGGGGTTAGGAGTATGGCTCAGGATTTAAGAGCACTTGCTGATCTTTCAGAGGGGATCCGTTCGGTTGCCAGCACCATCATGATGGCTCACAACCACCTGGAGCTCCAGTTCCAGGATTTCCAATGCCGTCTTCTGATCTCTAAGGGCATCAGGTATGTAAGTGGTGCACATATACACATGCAGGCAAAACACTCATATGCGTAAAGTAAATCTAATTTTTAAAAGCACTTTTCTCTAGAATTTCCTGCAATGTACATTATATTGTTAAGTCATGTGATGCTTAACTTGTTGAAAGTGGACTCTGGGAGGGAGAGCGACCTTCCTGTCCCAGACTCCAATATGTTTGCTTTAAATGTTTTGGGACTGGAGATATCTTTCAGCAGTTAAGAGCATTGCTGACTTTCTAGAGGACCTAGGTTTGGCTCCCAGCACCCACATGGTAGCTTACAACTGTCTGTAACTCCAGTTCCAGGGAATCTGATGCCCCTTTCTGGCCTCCCCAAACACTAGGCCCACATGTGGTGCACACATATGCACACAGGCAAAACATTCATCCATATAAAAATTAAAAATAAATCTTAATAATAATAATAATAATAATAATAATAATAATAATAATAAATGTCCTCCACAACAGCTTTTTCTGGAGCAGTGTGGGTCCTAACTCTGGGTCAGTGTTGGGAGAGGCAGCAAAGTGGCCCAGGAGTAAAATGTTGTGTCTGAGCTAGAAGGTGAACTGTTTCCAACAGATGTTACAATTATTTATCCTATGACATAAAAATGCCAGCAATGGGAAGCAAAACCAGAAGTTCAGTCATGGGAAGTTTACCCACCCATGGAGAGGAAATTCATTAGGAACTCCTACTGACTACCTCAACAGTCAGTTTCTGCTGGATTTGAAAGCTCTCTGGCGCTCTTGCCTTTGCTTGCTAATCCAGTCATGCTAATCCAGTCTTCCTGGAAAGATGTTTTGAGTGTCTGATTTGATTGATGTCTTCTATTGTATGAAGGTCACTTGTTCGTTTCCTGACTGCTCAGCCCCCAAAATAATCACAAAGAAACTATATTATTTTAATCACTGTTTGGCCCATTAGTTCTAGCTTCTTATTGGCTAATTCTTACATCTTAATTTAACCCATCTCCATTAATCTGTGTATCACCACAAGGTCGTGGTCTGCCAGCAAAGTTTCAGGGCATCTGTATCCAGCAGCGGCTTCATGGCTTCTTATTGACTCTGCCTTCTTTTTCCCAGCATTCAGTTTAGTTTTCCCCACTAGCTAAGTTCTGTCCTGCTATAGGTCCAAAGCAGTTTCTTTATTCATTAATGGTAATCACAGCATACAGAGGGACATCACACATCATGTCTACTATCTATTGCTTTTGCTTATCTGTCATTTACTACTTATTCTTTGCTTTTACCTGTTATATACTGAATAAACTCACACATTGGAGACTGAAGGCATGGCTATTGAACCTCATTTTCTGAACTATAAAGATCACTACCTCTGAGAACCCTAGTGATCAAGAATTGGTGCTCCTGCCAAACACCTTCAAAACTAGCAAATCACAGCTTTTCCTGTTGCAGGTGGAGTTTGCCAGCTGACTTTACGTTACAGTAAAGTAAGGTCAAATACTGAGGGTTGCCTGGTGCCTGGGATGGGTCTGGGGGGAACTGCTGCTACTGGGGATGTTGTATGTGCACTTGAAGATGTTATCTATGCCTGGAGTTCTTTGTAGTTCTCCTTTTATTTTTTTAAAATTTTATTTATCTAGGCTTCTCTTAAGAGGAATCTTGCTGGCCTTGAACTTGCTTTGTAGCCAGCTGGTTTTAAACTCCTGACGCTCCTGTTTCTACATCATATTTTTTATAGTCTTCATCTTCATGCCATATCACAATCACCCTGGGGTGAGGAGACTGACACAGAATACTTATACCAACAGGTTTGGATTAATTGGTGTGGTGTGGGGCCCAGGCTTGGATTAGGTGACTTTCCCATGCAGCCAGGATAGTCCTGTCTTTACATTCTTTCTGAGGAAGAAAGAGGACTCCTGAGGCAGAAGAGTCACCAGAATGGGTCAAGAAGATGGGGAAGTTGGGCAGAGGTCTTAGAAAGGAAGGATGCTCTTCTTGAGGACCCTTTAGCCAGATCCAGGCAGCTGGGCAGAGGGCCTGGTAAAGCAATAGACAATTGACCACAATACCAGAATTCCACTTGGAGAGCAGGGGGTAATGGCGTGCCTCCAGAGTAATTAATTGGCAAGGGAGTTAGAAGACTGGGTGAGGAGGCAGTGCTTGGGGAAGGCACAGGACCCAGAGAGGTACTGTCTCCAGCATGCAAGGCTTGCTGTCCCACACCATCCTAAAATCCCTTCACAGTCCTTTTGAAGTCTAAGCCACTTTGAATTGGGGTTCTGTCACTTTCAGGAAAGTCTAACTAGTAAAAATCTCTTTGGTTAAATCCTCCATGGGGTACAATGATTAGGACTGGAATGATAGACACTGGAATTAGCTGTGTGGGCTAGGGCACTGTGACATCCAAGGGACATTGAGAGTCATTTCTGCCCTGTTGGGCAACAGCAAATAAATGAGGGAGAGAAATGGAATTTGAATGACAAGTCCTAGCAGGTAGGGCAGGAAACGTTTGTCTATAGGACCAGAGTGGAGGAAGACAAGTGTCTGGGGTGCTGGCCTCTCTCCATCTGCTTTCCTTAGCACTCTGTTACCACGCCCATCCTTCACATGTGTAGTAAGAGGCGCGCGGGCCTGCTTTTTGACCCGGCGGCCACCTGGCTTCCGCCGCCCAGTGCCTGGCTAGCTTATACCCGAAATAATTACATGGAAACTGTATTTATTGAAATACTGCCTGGCCCATTAGCGCTAGCCTTTTATTGGCTAACTCTCACATATTTGTTTAACCCATTTCTAATAATCTGTGTGTCGCCACTAGTCGTGACTTACTGGGAAAGATTCAGCATCTCTGACCTGGCAGGCTTCATGGCGGGCAGCTCTCTCTGGCTCTGTCTGTCTCCTTCCCAGTATCCTGTTCTCTTTATCCTGTCTATCTAAGTCCTGCCCTATCAGAAGGCCAAGGCAGTTTCTTTATTAACCAATAAAAGCAGCCCAAATACAGAAGGATCCTCCTACACCACACATGCACCTCAGAGCAGTTCCTGAGGCTCGAAGAGGCCTGTGGACTGTAGGCAGCTATTTAGTCCCTTCCACTGGGGTTTCCAGATGGCCAGCCTCCTTGCGACTGGCAGATCCAGGAGTTGACTTCATTATTCACTATGTAAGTACCATGACAGTTCAAGGTGATCCCAAGAGGCATCCAGAAGGAAATACTGGGGTTTGGGGGAGATGGCTCAATAGGTAAAGTGCTTACAACACAAATGTAAGGGCCTGATTTCAGATCCTCTGAGCCCATGGAAAGTCAGGAGTGATAACATGCTTGCAAACCCAGCACTGAGAAAGTGGCGACAGGAAGATTCCTAGGGTGTGCAGAAATGCACACGCACGCGCGCACACACACACACATACACACACACACAGACGAGAGAGAGAGAGAGACAGAGAGAGACAGAGAGATACAGAGACACAGAGAGACAGATAGAGTTACAGAGACAATGACAGAGAGAGACTGATTCGGGCATGTTCTAGGTGCCTGACATGTCAGGTAAACATGTTTCAAATCTCTGAACAGGGCCTCCATTTCTGAAGGAAGCCCAGGAGCTCTGCAGACACGATCCTCAGAAACAACCAGGATAGATGGGAATTATTTTATGAAATAATAGGTGAGCCAGGCATGACCATGCACACCTGCAGCCCCAACATTCCAGAGGCAGAGGCAGGAAGATTGCCACAAGTTCAAGGCCAGCCTGGTCTATACAGTGAGTTCCCAGCTAGCCGGGGCTACATAGTGAAACTCTCTCAAAATTGAAACTTAAAAAAGAGCATTGTGTCGGGTGGTGGTGGCACAAGCCTTTAAGGTCCTTTAAGGTGGACCTCTGTGAGTTTGAGGCCAGCCTGGTCTACAAGAGCTAGTTCCAGGACAGCAAGGGTTGTTACACAGAGAAACCCTGTCTCGAAAAATAAACAAACAAAAACAACAACAAAACAAAAAGCCTTGCCCTAAGGTGTGTAAAATGAGGAAATAGTCACAAAAGTCAAAATTTTATTAAGAACAGGAGGGCTCAGGGCATCGGAGCCACGGCCATTCCTAGGTCCCACCCCTATTTCAGAGAACTGCAGAAGCTCCAAAGTGAGGGGTCGTGGTTGAGAAAATGGGGCTTCCTCCCTCCTCATCTCTGAAGATGTAGGACATTTCACTGTGAAGAGCAAGATGCCAGCTCTCCACGCCACAGACTGGGGAGCTAAGAGAAAAGCTAGGGGCTCCTTCTCTATCAAGTCCTCAGGATCAGGGCAGCTATTTTTTCTCAAAGGGTATGTGGGGACTCTTTTGAGTTTTTATTGCTCAAAATCGAAAAACAAAAACAAAAAAAAACCAACCCTCCCCCCAAAAAAACCCGTGATGTTACTGAGAAAAGTGGTCTGCTCACCCACAAAGGGACTTGGGGGTTATAACCAGTCAATCTGTGGGGATTGAGAGTTCTAAAGATCCATATCAAAGGAAACTGTGGAAAAGTTCAAATCCTGGAGATTTGGATGGTAAACAATTTTTTAAAAATGCTAGCAGGCCAACTGGTTTACCAGAGGAGCCCCAGGAGAGACTGGGGAGCCCTCCTAGGTCAGAACACAAGTCAATCAGGCCTTTGACAAGAATGATCTCTGCAGTTTACTCCCAGAAGCATCATGGGAAATAGAACAAGAGACTGGGGATTAGTGGGAGCTAAAAGTTGGGTGTCAGATCAGCAAAGGCAGAAAGTTAAGCAGAGAGATCAGTCAGCAAGAACCCTACCTAAACCATCATAGCCCCAGAGTTGCCGTGTTGCAGGGCTGTTTCCAGAAGTAGTTACATCCAAGGCTTCGAGAAGGGAAAGATGTTATTAAAACCATCCATCCTGGGCACCAACACATAAGCAACAAAACCAAGTCCCAGAGAGAGGGATGGGCCGATCAGAGTTGCTAACATATATTACTGGAAATAGGAGTTTTCAGAAGAAAAAGTGTGAGATGAACAAAGAAATGGAAAACCAAAACCCAAAAGCAGTAAATAAAAATAAAATTGGGCAATGCACAAACTGCTTGAGAAGGGGCCCAGATGCCAGACTTAACAAAACTTCTCAGTAGTGCTTAAAAGCGTGTTCACAGAGCTAAAGAAAACTACGGAATGAAGGCTGGGACATCTTGTTAGGCACAGTGCACTGATGCAGAGTTGTTATTAAAGAGAACAAAGTGAATATTCTGAAACTGAAAATCATACTGAAAAATAGAGCAAGGGCCCAGTGTAAGATGGGAAAGTGCACAGGAAAGAATTAGCAAACTAGGTAGCTGGAGAGATGGCCCAGCAGTTAAAGGAACTGGATGTTCCTGCTGAGGACTCCCTGAGCTCACAGGGTGGCTGTAACTGCAGCTCTGCAGGGGATGGCATTGAAGAGCAGGCAGCCCAGATAGCTGAGATTTAGAATGCTCACCATTCACCTCTCTCTCTCTCTCTCTCTCTCTCTCTCTCTCTCTCTCTTCTTCCTCTCTCTCCCTTCCTTTCCTCCATCCCTCCTTCCTTCTCTCCTTCCTTTCTTCCCTCCCTCCCTCCTGAACTTTCTTTGAGATAGGGTCTCACTATACAGCCTAGGTTGTCCTGGAGCTCACTATATAGACCAGTCTACCTGAAACTCACAGAGATCCACCTGCCTCTGCTTCCTAGTGGTAAGATTAAAAGTTAAGAGTGTGTACTACCACACACAGCTCACTTCCCTCCTCCCTTAACATTTATTTATTTATTTATTTATTTGTTTGTTTGTTTGTTTATTTATTTATTTATTTATTTTTGTGTGTGTGTGTGTGGTGTGCACATGAAAGTCAGAAGATAGCTTGGGAGTTGGTGTTCTTCCACCATGCCAGTTCTGAGGACCAAACTCAGATAGTCAGGCAATTGGGCTTGGTGGCAAGTGCTTTTACTAACTGAGCCATCTTATGTATATTTTACAGGGCTAGGAACCCACCCTTAGACTTTGTGTGCAGTAGCTGAGTGCTTTACTAGTAGGCTATAGCTGCAGCCATTTTGTATTTTATTTTATTTTTTGAAATAGGGTCTCATGTAGCCCAGGCTGGCTTCAACTTGCTATGTAGTAAAGGAAAACCTTGACTTTCTGATCCTCCTGCCTCCACTTTCCAAATATTAGGATTACAGGTCCACGCCATCACTCCTGGTCTATGTGGTGCAGGGGCCAGGAAGGGTGTGCAACTTTACCACTCAGCCACATCAGCTCAGCTCTCATTTGAACCAGAAATACTTCCCTAAGAGAAGTTCTGTTGTCAGCTGCTAGGGCACCGATTCAGCTGAGTCTTTCTTTCTTTCTTTCTTTCTTTCTTTCTTTCTTTCTTTCTTTCTTTCCCTCCCTCCCTCCTTCCTTTCCTTCCTTCCCTTCCCTCCCTCCTTTCCTCATTCTTTCCTTCCTTCCTTTCTTTTTCTTTTTCTTTTCTTTTCTTTCTTTTTTTGAGACAGGCCATCACTATGTAGACCTGGCTTCAAACTCACAGAAATCTACATGCCTCTGCCTCCCAACTACTGGGGATTAAAAGTGTGCTCCACTATGCCTAGTTGGATTTTTCTTTTTAAAGACTTTTACAAACCGCATGGTATCATCTGCACCTACAACAATTAGCAAATTTTTCTCAATGTTTTTTTCACCGGAGACAAATTTCATCTCAGTTACTGTTTTTGTTTTCCATTTCAGTTATATCTTTGGAGGCGGGGCTTCTAAAATAAAAGTACAAGACTGAGGTGAAGTTCAGTAGAATGCCGTTTAATAGGCTAGACCCTCCCCGTCTCCCGCCCCACCACCCACTTTCATTCTCAGCATGCCCCTAAAAAGAGCTCCCACCCTCACCAAAAGACACTCCTGTCAACATAGGACATAAAACATGGGCTTGACCATAAGCCAGAGGGCTGCTGCCTGGGGCTGCTCTAGAGGGCTGTGTCGGACGCGGGGTCCTGCTGCGCCCCCTGGCGGGAGTAAAACTCGTCCGTCATGCTCTGCGGGATGCGCTTCAGCATCTCTTTGGGGAAGATGCGCAGCAGTTTCCAGCCCAGGTCCAACGACTCGAACACCGTGCGGTTCTCGTACGGACCTGAGGACCAAGCGTGAGCATGAAGGCCTCATGTCCAGAAGGGGAGGGCCAGGCCGTCCTGATCCCGCCCCCCGCCGCGCCCCACCTTGGGTGATGAAATTCTTCTCGAACTTCTGCAGAAACTCCAGGTAGAGCAGGTCTTCCGAGGTGAGTGCCTCCTCCCCTACCACCGCTTTCATGGCCTGCACGTCCTTCCCGATGGCATAGCAGGCGTACTATGGAAGGTCAGCGTGGGCTCACCATCCCTGCAGGCTGAGCTCCCTTTGCTGGGGACGAGCTTTGCCCAGACGGGAACTTCTTGTTCAGGTGGGACTCACAACTCCAGCTTCTAAATCGGGGTTGCTGCATCCACCGCCCCTCTCCTTACCAGCTGGTTGGAGACATCTCCGTGGTCCTTTCTGGTCATGCCCTCGCCTATGGCCGACTTCATCAACCGTGACAGGGAAGGTAGCACGTTGATGGGGGGATAGACCTGGGGAGCAGAAGAGAGGTGGCAGGACCCAGGCTCTCCCTTCTTCACCTGCTCCTCCGCGCCCTTCTCAGAAGACTCCTATTCATCCAACGCAAAAGAGGGCGGCTACATTCCTCCTACTTTATTCCCCATAGATTCTAGGTCTCAGTTATCAGGTGGAAGAGAGGGAGGGTTTTCTACACAGGTGCGTCCATGCAGGAAGGAAGCTGGAGCTAGGGGCAGCGAGATGAAATTAGTTAATGGAACACCCACATTTCAAAACATTTGATTATTTTACAAGCAAGTTGAAGATTAAGTGTGTGTGCGCGCATGCCCGGGCGCGTGCGTGCATGTTTTGAGACAGGGTGTCTTGTAGCCCAGGCTATCTGGACTCAGACTTGCTTTGTATCTAAGGATGACCTTGAACTTCTGATCTTCCCACCTCCACCTCCCTAGCACTAGGATTACAAGCTGTGTTGCCTGGATTACTCAGTCCTGGGGATGGAACCCAGGGCTTCCTACAGGCTGGGCAGGCTCTTAACCAAATGAGCTACAGCCCAGCTCTGTCACCCCTATTTAGTGTCACCAAAGCCAATAACTGTAAGTGGGAGAGGAATGCTTTATATTTAGTGCTTTACGAATGCTTCATATATGCTAATGTACCCCCAGTATGCTTTCTATATGCTTCATATATGCTAATGTACCCCCACCCCAGTGCATTGGTGTGATGCATAAACAGGGACCCAGAGATTAGAATCATTTTCTCAAGGTCATATAGCCATAGGCTAGCCATGAAGCACAGGCTCCCCAGTGTCTAGCTCTTGATAGTGTAACTTTGGGCAGGCTTCTGCTCTTTGCTCAGGAGTGATATATGACCCTTTTTTGATGTCTTGGTGGCAAAGGGGCAAATATGAAAAGAAAGGAGGAAGCTATTGGGAGGGAACAGTACCTGCCGGTTGTGTAGCTGTCTGTCCACATAAATCTGTCCTTCTGTGATGAAGCCAGTCAAGTCTGGGATGGGGTGGGTGATATCTGTAAGCAAATACCCTGTCCTCAGTGTACGGGAGCTGGGCTCTCATCTCCCTGGGGACACATGAGTTCTGTTCTCAGCATGGGAGTGATGGGGTAGCTGGTGGAAATGGAGGGTGGGTTCTGGAGGGCAGGAGGTGCTGGAGCTACCATCATTGGGCATGGTGAGAATGGGAATCTGTGTGATGGAGCCACCCCGACCCTCCACACGGCCAGCTCGCTCATAGATGGTGGCCAGGTCTGTGTACATATATCCAGGGAAGCCACGGCGACCTGGTACTTCCTCTCTGGCAGCCGAGACCTGCAATACCCACAACAGCAAGTATGTCAGAAGATGAAAGGCTAGGCTCAGGAAGGGAGATTAGGAGGTTGGACTGAGAGACAGGAGAGGAGTGCCTGCCCAGCCTGTGACTGAGCCCTGACCCTCCCTGAGAAGAGTGAATTTATTTTATCAGGGTGGCTGTGAGACCAAGGGTGAAACAGGGAGGGGTGGTTTGAATCTGACACCCAGCAGCCAGCGTACCTCCCGCAAAGCCTCTGCATAGGAGCTCATGTCAGTCAGTATGACCAGCACGTGCTTCTCACACTGGTAAGCAAGGAACTCAGCTGTGGTCAGTGCCAGACGAGGGGTGATGATCCGTTCAATCCTGGATGCCAAGCAGGACAGGACTCAGGGAGCCTGGCGACCCAGGCCTGGGCCCCATGGAGCCTCAGAATGGAGTGTAAGGTCAGCTGGGGAATGGGGGCAGGGGAACAGGTAAGATGAGCCCATCCCGGGACTCCTGGCCAAGACAATGGTTCTCAAGAGTGGACACTTCCTGGCAACACTGATGCTCCCTTGCCCACTGTCCAAGATGAGTCAAAAATGTCCTTCCCTGCTTGAAGCTCTCCTGGGCATGCTTCCTTTCGCTAGCCACTTTCAGCTCTGGACTCTGGGCCTATGGATCTTCCCTTAGCAATGCCCTCTCAGCCTCCAGAATTCTGTTATTTAGTTTGCGGTACCCTTTTTTTTTTTTTTTTGAGGCAGGGTTTCTCTGTGGCTTTGGAGCCTGTTCTGGAACTAGCTCTTGTAGACCAGGCTGGTCTCGAACTCAGAGATCCACCTGTCTCTGCCTCCCGAGTGCTGGGATTAAAGGCATGTGCCACCACCGCCCGGCTGCAGTACCCTTAATACTGGGGATAGGTTATTAGATTTTTAATTTCATCCATGCAAACCCCAGATTTAAACTCCCATCTTCAAAACTTTCAAAACAGGGCATTTTCTAAATAAATGCCACAAACAATGGTCTCTCCAGTGATGCCCTTGAGAGGTGACAAAGGGATGAGAGGTTTCCTGCCTGGGGCAGCTGCTGCGGCACAGGTGTGAGGAGCTGAGGGGCAGGTGGGGTCCTGGTCTGGCTCCCTAGCATGCCCCAGGCCTCACTTTCCCTATCTGTACAATCAAGAGTTATTCTCTGGCCTAGGACTGTAGTTCTGGAATGTCCCGAACCCCAGTATCCCAGGTCTAGGAAAGCGGAAGACCCAAGGGCAGTCTGAGCATAGGAAGGACTCACGTAGGGTCATTGGCCAAGTTCAGGAAGAGGCAGACGTTTCCCATGGTTCCATTCTGCTCGAAATCTGACTTGAAGAACCTGGCTGTCTCCATGTTCACCTAGACAGGTAGCCAGGGGAGCTATAGGCAGGCCATGTGGCCAAGGGTGGGGCTTAGCCATGACCAACTTTTCTCAGCAAAGCTTGGGGACTGACCAGCTTAACAGTCATTAGGTGTACAGGTGAATCGTCATTGAGGTGGCCCTAGGGGCCAAGAAGGACTCATCAGGTCCTCTACAAAACTCAGCCTTTTTAACCTCCAGCTTCTTCTTGTCCCTCCCTTGGCCACTTCCATACCCAGCTCCTCAGCCTCCAATTGAACCCTCTGAGGACCCTTGGTGACAGAAGACATCTTGTCTCTGCAGGTTCCCTGGGCTTCTACTCCAGGCCAAGTATGGCCCATCTTATAACTTCTGTGGTCTTGGGATGCCTCAAGGATCACTCTGCCCTGGCCACTGAGTCCATCCCTACCCACTTTAGTCATGCTGTGGTCTCTATCTCCAGACTGGGCTAAACTTCAGGGGCCTCTCAGGGTGCAGGACTCAGTGTTCCTCTGTCAGAATAGGCTGTGCTAGAGCCGAGGTAGGAAAGGCTTTCTCACAGTTTCCACGACGTGCCTCCAGCTCCACCTACCCCCATGGCTGCAAAGACAATGGCGAAGTTGTCCTCATGGTAATCCAGCACAGCCTTGGATTTCTTCACCAGTCCAGCTTGGCGACAGATCTGGGCAGCAATCTGAGACAGGATGGGCCAGGAGGGGGTCAGCCAGAGCCAGAGCCCTGTGACATCTGGCCTGCCAGGTATCACTTAAGAGAATGGACAGTTAGGAACTTTGGCTGGGGAGAATCCAAGCTCAGAAGAGTGAATGACTTCCCTGGGTCTGGCGGTCTTACCCAGGGTTGGATATAGTCTGGAGTTGAAGGCACCTGTCCCAAGGAGCAGGGCAGCAGACCCAAAGAGCAATAGTCTCAGTGTGAACTCAGGCAGTTTAACTTAGGATAGCTGGGCCTCTCAGAGCCTGCACCTCCCACAGCCAGCTGGAGCCATGTAAGGCTAAAATGTGTGTGGATGTGAGAGCCCTCTGTCCCAAGATGTGCTGGGGAGGGACACTTGAGAGAGGGTTGACACAGTCAGGAATGGTGAGGAAGGGGTATCTCGAAACCTTGTCGCACCAGTGGCTCTGAGAGAACCACATGGTTCTTGTCTGGTGGTGGCAGTCAGGCAAACACTAGTACGAGAACTGCCTAACACAGGCTGCGGCTCAGCTGAGCAGGGTTTCTACACTGGAGTCCACTCGGGCTCTCTGAAGCCAGTGAACACTCCATTCACTGGGGACAGCATGCAGCCCTTTCCAGAGGTAATGTGTGACTGTGTGTTGGGGGGGGTCTCTTATGCAACCCTGACCCTTAGCTGACAGGAAACACCAGCCAGGGTGGATGCTACTCTTTGCTGGGCACAGAAGTGCTCAGGGCTAGCTTGGAAGCCCAGGCCTCTGCTTGTTCCTCATCCTTGGTTATGCACCCCTTACCTCGTTGTGGGGGAGCCCCGCTGCAGAGAAGATGGGGATCTTCTGGCCACGGGCAATACTGTTCATGACATCAATGGGGGAGATTCCTGTCTGGATCATCTCCTCAGGGTAGATTCGGTCATGGGGATTGATAGGCTGGCCTGGAAGGATGATCATGGAGCCAGGTTCAGGCTCCAGTCCTCCCATGCACCACCAACCACCACTGTCTCTCTGTCAACCAGCTGTTCAACAGTCCCTTCTGCAACACTGAAATACTGCATGCACAGCATTACCCAGGCATGTGTCACCCAGGTACCCATGGCTCTTTTGCATATGAGATGCAATTTAACAATGGAATTTCCTTTCATTTGAATTGGTTCAAGTTTAAAAAGCCATGGCTCCATACTATCTTAGATAGCATTGCCCTAGCACTTTAGCTCCCTGCAACACCTAGGCACCTGAGTGATGATCAGAGAACCAGATGGGTGGCTCAAAGACTATGTGTAAACAGATGTGTGCTTTGCCACTAGCCTGCTGTGTGACCTTGGTCAAATGAGGGAGCTCCACAGGCCTCCATTACTGCCTTGGAAAATGGATGGGTTGGGAAGTCAGGAAGGTTTTCTGAAGAACAGCTGGGACCCCTGGAAGGGATCCTCCTCTGCTGTAAGCATCCCCCTCTCCCGCTCCCAGGACAGAGCATCGGGAACTGAAGGCCACAGGGGTGGCTGGTGGCCCTGTGCAATGACAGAATGGAGTACTAGGGGCAGTTTGGGGTTCTGTGGTGGATCTGGGCACAGATCCTTTGCTGTTCTGCCTGTTCGTCCGGCCAGCCATGGGGCTAACGATGATTGGCCTAGGTGTGTGCAGGACGTCCAAGGGTAGGTCGCAGAGATGATGGCTTGGATGGGCAAGTGCCAGGGCTGTGTCCTCCAAGCCATGCAGAGCCTCCACTCTCTCACCATTGATGTCCAGAAAGTCCTCTGCCATGACGACAGGCCCTTTGTCAATAGGTTTGCCAGAGCCATTGAAAATCCGACCTGGAAGGGAAAAGGGGTTCAGGAAGGTGTCAGGGCTCCCAGCCTCTGCACAGCTACCAGCTCCTCATACTCCTCCAGAGTCCCATCATCCAGTCTCCTTAGCCCCCAGCTATCACACATGGCCAACTTCCATGACTGTCCCTGCAAAGGGCAGGGTATCTTCCTCTGCTGGAAATTTTCACAGGCAAGGCAATTTGGAGTCACCCTGACCACTGGTCTGAGCCCAGGTTGATCAGTAATCAGGATCAGGCCAGGTAAGGAAGGGCTTGCTCAACCCTTTCAGCCTGCCCCCCCCAGTAGGTGGCTTTCAGCTGCACCTGTAATGACTTAGCCTCACTCCTTCATTATTGAGCGTGTTCTGTATGTTGGGCCCTGCCCTAGGGATGGGAGCGGGAGGGCACTCAGGAAACACACATGCACAGGCAGTGAAGGGATCGGTTAGAAAAGCCAGGAGGGAAAAACAGAGGAGCACCCACCCTGCCACTCCTCTCTCACCCAGCATGTCCTCTGACACAGGAGTTCTCAGGATGTCCCCTGTGAACTCACAGGTGGTCTTCTGGGAATCGATCCCTGAGGTCCCTTCAAACACCTGTGAGTTACGGCTTGTTATTCTGAGAGGGTAGCGGAGAGAACGGGGCCTCCCACTGCAGGCCCTCGGCACACATCTCTGAGCAGAGTATTCTCTGGAAAACAGGCATTCTTCCCTCCAAGGCTTGTAGACTGGGAGTTTGCTCTCCCCATGCATGCTTACCTGAACAATGGCTTTGGTCCCAGCCACTTCAAGCACTTGGCCACTTCTCTGAGTCCCATCCGGGAGGGTAAAGTTGACAATCTCAGCATACTGGGCAAACTGTTGGGAGAAGAGTCACCCGGGGTGAAGCCCATGTCACTTCCCATTTCTTCTGGTCTTAAGCTACTGTCTGTCTTCTTGTGCTCCGGTGTGAGGAGGGGCTCCCTGGAGAGAACTGGGACTGTAATCAGACACGCATGTTTGAGCCAAATCTTCCAATCTCCTTCCTTAGTGCAGTGTCTAATTATTTGCGTGGCTTACTGAACCTTTAAGTCATTAACACATGAGCCTTAGTTTTCTCCTCTTTAAAACAAGGGTGCTAAGAATAAGCCCCACCCCACAAGGCTGCTGTGACCAGGATGGGAACCATCCAGGCAGGCTGTCAGTGCCAGGTGGGGTGGGGTGGGGGTGGGGTTCAGCAGCACAAAGTGGCCATTGTGGCCACCCAGGTCTTCTGAGCACCAAGGAGGAGCACACTTGCCACCAGAAGAAAGACTCCCTGTTTTCCAGGTGTCACCATGAACTAGTAATAATCTATGGAGCTGGAGTTGACATATGTGTAATGGTTAGGGATTTAAGCAAAAATCAGGTTAATAAAATATATTAGGAACTCATATGGCAAAAGGATTTGATGAAAGCATTTGAATAGGCATTTCTCTAAAGATGCAGAGATGGCCAGTAAGCAGGTAGCAACATGTTTATGCCCATTCTTCTTGGTCAACAAGAAAATGAAAAGATACCACTGCACACCTGCTAGGGTGGCTGGCAAAAAAAAAAAAAAAAAAAAAAAAAAAAAAAAAAAAAAAAAAAAAAAAAAAAAAAAAAAAAAAAAAAAAGCAGATACAAACACACACTACTGAGGATATGGAGAAACTAGAACCGTAACATGAACTTCCTCAAAAGGTTAGAATAGAGGTCCTATTTGACTTAAGCAATTTTATTCTTAGATAGCTACCTGAGAAATAAACGCATATATATGTGTATATGTATATATATATACATAAATGTATATGTTTATAATCTGTGCGTGAATGCTCCTATGAATAGAAATAGGGGGGGGGGAGAAAACAGGGCCAGAGGATCTGATGCTGTCTTCTGATGCTGTCTTCTGATCTCTGTGGCCATTGCACGCATGTGCACACACACACACACACACACACACACACACACAAATATAAAATCTTTAAAAGAAAAGAGAACAAATATCTATTAGAAAAAGAACCTACAACAAGCTCTACTAATCATATTCAGAAAACAATAAAAGAAATATATATATAAGAATTTAGAAGAAATGAATGAAGACTTAGGCAAATACAACTCAAAGCAAAACAATTAAAATTTAATAAAAAGATTCATCTTATAATTTTTTTGAGACAAGATCACTGACTAGCCTGGAACTTGGTATGTAGACAGGCTGAAGGCACAGTGATCCACTTGCCTGTCTTCTGAGTGCTGGGATTAAAGACTTGTACCATTTTGGCTGATTCTGTAATTTTTTAACCTTTTCACATTTATTTTTTCCATGTGTTTTTACTCAATTCAGTCAGATCACAAGATTCATTTTTTATAGGTAAAGATGAACTTATATATAAATGAGCAGAATTAACATTATTGGATATTAAATTATGCTAATAACCATATCAAATCCTTTCACACATACCATTTTTATTCCTTTTAAATGAGTAAGAATCTGTAATTTTAAAGCTATTAAATA
>PVIU01004377.1:0-127950 GCA_004026605.1 Ondatra zibethicus | reverse complement strand
TTGTTTTGTATGCACTCTATTAGCATAGGGCTTGGGTCCTTGGTATGAACCTCCTGGGGCCACACTCATCCTATCCATACAGGGAGTTATCATTTTCTGGGGTGGTGATCTTGCATATAAAAATGCTTTTCCTTCTCTCCTTTTTCTTCTCCCTTCTTCCTGTTTTTCATTTTAGTTTTCTTCTTTCTTTTCTTTTTCTGGAGATAGGGGTTTACTGTGTAGCCCAGGCTCACCTAGAACTCTCTATATAGATCAGGTTAGCCTCAAACTCTAGATCCTTTAAACTCCACTTCCTGAGTGCTGGGATTATTTGACATGAGTCCAGTATAAACCCTTATTATGTATCTATTTTTTCCTCTTAGGCATCCTCATCCCACACATTAACCTCTTTCAGTTATGGTCTGTGCAGTGTTCACCCAAACCCTGGGGAAAAAAAATCTTTCCATATCTCACTAGGAAAAGATCCTGTAAAGTTTTCTTCAAATGTCCACCTGCTGTGTCAGGCCGTTTACAGACCTAAAGCCATGTAGGGGCAAGATGCTTTCTGCAGCCCCAATTTAAGTGAGTTCTCTGGGTACCTTGTCCTCTGTCAGCTGTTGAGTAGGTGCCTCACTGCCTCCGCAGATGGGCGTGTTCTCAAGTGAATTCAGATCGATGGTCTTGCTCTGTGGAGGTGGACCCCTTGGGCAGAGGTCTAGCTCTGAAGTACAAAGACATTCATTGTTCATTATTCTATCTGTGTTCGTTGCCACAGTGACTTCTAACATGGAAAACCTTCTCTTTCCCCAGCAAGAGTGATCATGGGATCACGGGATCATGATGTTGGTCTTAGGTTCACTTCCAGTGAGAGATCGTTTAATCTAACTTTCCCGTTTCCCAGACTAGGAAATGGAAACCTAAGGAAGATTAGGTGTTTAATGAAGCTCGTGGTGTTGGTAAGTACTCTATTATTTGGGAATATTGCTGCTTTCAAGAAGAAGTTAAGAATTCCAAAAGATTCCAGCAGTTTTGAGTTATTGGGCTGTGAGGTGCAGCTCCAGCGGCTGTGAGAGAGGGACGAACTTCATGGCTTGGCTTTCAACCAGGTTCTAGGATAATTCAGGGCATCTGTTCTTTGTAGGAATGACATTTTCGCTTGCTGAGTTTCTTACCCAGGATCTGTAGAAGAATGGAATCTTCAGGGACAGGAGATGTAGCTAAGTGGTAGAATATTTGCTTAGCATTCACAAAGTCATGAGTTCAACCCCCAGCCACACACACAGAGACACACAGACACACAGACACATACACACACAGACACACACACACACACACACACACAGAGAGAGAGAGAGAGAGAGAGAGAGAGAGAGAGAGAGAGAGAGAGAGATTGGGAATGTTTGGGGAACTAGTAAGACTTCCTAGTCTTGAGTATGCGTAGAAGGTGGGCCCTGGTGACATTGCAGGTGATGGGGGATGGAAAGAGTGGTCCCTTAAACTCTAATATACCCCTTCAAATTCTCAAGACCATTGTAAGTTGGGACTCAACGCTGGGCTCAGAGATGTTTCCTGACATTTGTTTTTAATGGAGTGAACTGCCTCTGTCCAGATCCCTAGAGTTAGCCATTGTCACTGGACTTCCCAGTCAGCAGAAGTCTGTTGTGCTGGGAACTATCTCCAGGGAGGCAAACACAGTCCTCCTGGAGCCCTGTGGTTTGGTTTCCCTGTCCTTCAAACTCCCACCTCAGGGCAGTATTAATTATTTTCTTCACTGTAAGTCGTTAGTGAATGTGATGTTCATGAATCAATTAAGCACTTATTGAACACACACCATAGACACACACACCAGCACACACATCATAGCAGTGTTGAGATGGACCAGGCAGGGCCTCCATGTTTTAAGCTTTAAATCTTCATGCACTACCACAGACTTTGCATTGGATCACCTGGCTCTGCCTTCTCTCACCTAAATTTAGGATTATTTTATTTGGGGCAATCTGGTTTTATTTGGGAGTCTCCACCGCATTCAGGTCCTGTCTTCCCAGAGGAACTCTCTGGGAACTGTGCTTTGTCAGGGTTCCACCACCAACTAAAGGGAGTTCCATGGGATGAAGCTAAGACAACAGTCACCAGAGGTAGCCATAAGCCCACGTTGGGCATCTCAGAAGTCAACATGACTTCCACCCTAAACCTTCATTTGCCTTTTTCACTTTCCTTCTTCTCTGAGGCTACCCTGGAGTTCCCAGAGACTCAACTCACTGCCTGTCATGTGGTCTTGAACAGATTGGATGCAGAGGCAGCAGAAACGGGAGCCCAGCTGTCTTCCATCAAACTGAAATAAAAACAGTTTGCCAAAACGTGGAACAGGGCCACACTTCTCACTAAATTCTTTAAGAAAGTAGTTGTTTCTGTAACAAGTCAACATTACATGTTAATTTGTAACATTAGAATTCCTTTGAAATGAACTGATCAATACTAAAAGTTTTCTCAGTATTAATTTCCAATATAATATATATCGACAGTTATAATCTACCTAAATAAAAGTTGTCTGGACTCTTCATTAAGTTTTAGATGTCTGTGCGTGCGTGCGTGTCTGTGTGTGTGTGTGTGTGTATGTGTGTTTGTGTGTGTGCCCATGAGCATGTACATGTTACTGGAGACAGAATGTAGAGGTTCACGCACTTTAGGCAAGTATACTATGCTTGGCTAGATTTTTACTGTTTGAGATAGGGGCTCACTGAGTTGAGTTGGCTGGCATTGAACTCACTGTATATTCCAGGATGCCCTTGAATTAATAATCTTCCTGCCTCAGCCTCCAAAGTAGCTGATATTAAGGCTTGTGTTACCAGGCATGGCTAATTTCTAGAATTTTAAAAGAAAAGTTTAAAAACCACAGCCTAATCTGGTGACAGCTGTTGGCCATGTAAGTGACTCAAATTAGACCAGTCAGATTAGATTATGGAAGAATTTACATTCTCTGTCAGAGCAGAACTTTCTCTGTTTTCTCCTAGTAGATGTGAAAGCTTTTAGTTAGCACCGCCAATGGTAGCCTGTTGCGGCCTTGAGTGCCAACATGGACACAGTGGATAAAAGGGTGGTGTCAAATGGTTTGAATGTGAAATGTCCCTTGTAGACTTATACATTTAAACATGTAGTTTCCAGCTGGTGACAGTTTTGACTTGTGACTGTGGGGTCTAGCTGGCATATATAGGCCAGTAGGGCAAACCCAGAGTGTAATAGATTGGCCCCAATTTTCTCCAGAGTCTTTTTAATTTATGCTGTGTGGACATGCAAGACACCCAGATGTAGACCCCTAGTACTGTAACCTCTACCTTACTTTTCCATCGTAATAGATTGGACCCTCTCAAACAGTAAGCCAAATGAAATCCTTCCTCTTCAAATTCTTTCTGTCAAGTCTTCTGTCACAACAACGAGAGTAGTAATTAGCACTCGCAGAAAGAGAAATGATCATGGGGTATTGAGGTATCACCAGGCTGCATGTCCCATTGTCTAAAGCTACCCCATCTCTGCTCTTCTAGCAACATGAGCAAGATACTCTCCCATCCAGCGGGAGCTGGGTTCACCATGACTTCCTTCAGGATCTCCCAAGCTGACAGGACACTTGGAAAGTGAGGAGTTGGCATGGCCGCATGGGTCTCACACTTTAGAGGACATTTTACTGTTGTGTGTAACCAATAAGCCACCATGGTAGATGAGCCCTGGAGGCATCCCCGAGGCCTGGGATCCACAGGGAATGAAGAAAGGGGCCCTGACAAAAAGAAGGCAACAAGTGTGCACGTGGAGGCCTTCCTACATACAGATATAAGATGGATCATGCAGATGGAATGGGAGGCAGACTAGGAAATGGGGGTGCCATGGTGCTGTAGACCTTATCAGTCTTCCAATAGCTGGGCTCCATCAGTGATAGTCCCTCCCTGCCCACTTCCTCCAGCACCCCTACTTCACCTTCTAGAGCTGTCTCCTTTATATAACAAGCTGTTCACATGTCTTGGGAAGGGTGGGCTCATGGAAGGTTTGTCCCCTACTTGCCAAGTAGGGAGCTCAATTTCACAGCCCTGGGGCTGAGAAGCTGTCACACCTGAGGCTCATATGGCCAACTTGAGAAGCAAGAGGAGGCCTCATGAGTAGAGTTCTTTACTGCTTCTCAAGAAATGTCCTTGCAGTAATTTGAATGTAATTAGCCTCCATAAGTTCACAGGGAGAGGCACTATTAGGAGGTGTGGCTTGTTTGGAGTAGGTATAGCCTTGTTGAAGGAAGCATGTCACTGTTGGGTGGACTTTGAGGTCTCATATATGCTCAAGCTACACCCAGTGTCTCAGTTCACTTCCTGTAACCTGTGGGTCAAGATGTAAGTACTCTCACCTACTTTTCCAGTAGCACATCTGCCTGCACACTGCTGTGTCTCACCATGATGACACTGATTGAATTTCTGAACTGTAAGCCAAGCCAATTAAATGTTTTCCTTTATAAGAGTTGCTGTGATCGTGGTGTCTCTTCACAGCAATAACTCTAAGTAAGACAGTGTCTAATACCTTTACGTTCTGATGACAATTGTGTTAGCTTCTGACTTGTAGCTCTTTTCAGAGCTATCCAAGGATCTTGTAGGTAAATTGAGGTAGGAGGAAGGGAATGTAAACACAATATAGAATGACCTTGCTGCTTGTTAAAACTAGTCTTCTGACCTATTGGAACAGTTTCCTTCCCTGTTGGAAGCAAATTTGGTGTCAAGGGGCTGCCACCAAGGCCTCTGGTGACAAGGCTCTGAGCTGTGGATGGGCTGAGTGGCCACATTTACAGGTGCTTCTCAGCTGGACATCACAAAAAGCTCAAAAAATACGTACTTGGTTTTCACTTTCATCTTGACAGGCAGTAAGTCCCAGGAGAAAGCAGGAAAGGGATCCAGGGACCTTAAAGAACATTTCGGACTTCTCTCTAACAAGTTGTAAGGAAGACCCAAAAGTACCTCTTGCTAGAAGGAGACCAAAGTTGAAGAGGGAAACCATTTGAACTTTTTAGAACAAGAATGGCCCAGAAGACACAAAACACACTACGCTGGGGATAAGACCCTGGAGAGAATTTATATCCAAGTTAAGATCATCAAAAAGAATTTAATCTTCCTGGTTCTGGAATGAAACCAAGGTTATACGCAGCGATATGTGAAGCCAGTTAAAGCTAGCAAACGCGATGACCGTATTTAGCTGTTGGTATCTGTTCTCATTCCATTCTATGTATTGTTTTTCATATTTAAAAATGTCACGAGTAATTATTTCTATCAGAGTTTAAAGATGTCATAAGGAATAGAAAAAACATTTTCTAATCTTCATTATTTACTTTTTTGTTCTCAGGGATCCTTGAAGCCATGGAGTGTCTACTAGAATTAGAGAAAACCACAGATAATTACTCTCTCAGCCTCCAGGGCACCATAAGTTGCTATTCATTGTAAGAATGCTGAGAAGTTGCCACAAAATTAAACCAATTAGGATAATAAGGGGAGAAGGAGAAGATTAACTTTATTTCCATCTGATTTAACTTATTAATTTCTCAGGGGAAAGGGATTTCCCTGCCACTGGCTTCGTGTTTTAACCTATGAGCTCTGCAAGTTCTCAAGACACGTCAGAGATTTGACTCATCTCTGCCTCTGTCTGCAGTGTTAGCTTCTGTTTTGGGGAAGGAAGTTTGAAAAATGGCAGTCAATGAATAAGTCAATACATTCTTTTGAAGCCTCTACTATAGCTAGTCGTGGTGGTACACACCTGTAATCCAGCACTTGGGAAAGCTGAGGCAGGAGGACTGTCAGTTCAAGACCAGTCTGCCCAGCTTGGATATATATTTATGTACACACATATGTACATGCGTATGTATACACATACATATATATGGATATGTCTGTCTCAAAAAAACCAAATCAAACAAAACAAATACAAAGAATTATAAGAAAAGCTGGATATGAGTACACAATTGTAATTCATCATTGGGAGGCCAAAACAGGTGGTTCATAAATCAGAGGCCAGCCTAAGCTACATAGTAAATCCATGTCTTACCAATACGAAAGGAAAGAAAAAAAAAGAGAAAAGAACCAAAACCCTTCTATTTGCCCCAGCATGTTCCAGAGTGAATGAGCAAGAGCCCATAACCTGTAGAAACTGATATCCCAAAGGGGCAAACAAGATCGTAAACACACAAGCAAATCCGCCAGTACAATGATCAACAAATGCAGCAGAGAACAATGAAATAGAGAAAGGAGCCAAGTCACTTCCCAGGCTGGAGATGGGGCTCAGTTGGTAGGATCCTTGCCTAGCATGCCTGAAGCTCTGGGGTTAATCCTCAGCACTGCACAAACCAGATACAGTGGCACACGCCTGTCATCCCAGTCCTTGGGAAGTGGAATCAAGAAATTGATGTCATCCTTGTCTACGTGGCAGAGTGTGTCTGAGAGAAGTCCTGGCAAGGCAGGGCTGGGGAGGAAGCAACCAACATCTCCCACACCCTTCTCTACCTGATGGCAAGACCATCACTATAGAGAAAATGGTCAAGGAGGAATTGGTCGAATTCTCATGCCTGCTAAGCTGTCAGTTTTGATGAAGCGAGAAACTACCAGCTTCCCTTTCTCAGCGCCTAGGAAAAGTGGCTTTAGAGCAGCCTCAGGGCTTGCTTGGTCCTGTCACAGTGACCTTGCTGAGTCACTCAGCTCCGCCAGCTGCAGCCAGTGTGAACTGGCTCTAGGGGAGGCTGATGGAATATGAGATACGTAGCGTCACATTGTCCCTCAGAGGGATGAAGATAATGATTCTAGGATGACCATCAAGGAACTACTCTGCAGCCCAGGGTCCCGGGGGAGGGCCGGCCCCTCTGCGGCATTTAATGTGGAGGTTCCGTCCCAGAGGGCTGGCGGTCTACCTACCTCTGCTCCATCTCTTTCAGTTCAGTGGGCATCTCTTATTATCCTCTCTCTCCTCACAACTCCATTCTGAATCAGAGTCTTGAGTGGTTACTCAGGTCTCAAGTCCCACCCCAAGTCTTTGCTGCAATGTAGTTTTCAGGAGGGGGAGCCTGTGAAACTGGATAGGTGCTGGGCAAGGCAATGGACCAGCTTGCCACCCTAACCAAGTATGACTACGCTATCTCCACTCAACCTTGGGCCTCCTTCCAACCGCTCTCCTGTGGTGTTTAAGAAGGACAGCTGCAAAGCCACAATCAATTTTCTTTAACAGCTTCTTCAGTCAGGGTGTGTGTCCTCAGGCAATATTTGATCAGGACTGGGCTGGTTTCATCTGACCAAGGTTTGGAGGAAGAGTTGGTTCAGAGAGATTGTTTTCCGACTCCAGGCTCTGAGGGAAGGACAGCCATGGCTGTCTTTGCTCATTTTTATAGCTGCCACACTGAACATGGATCTTGACATATAGTAGGCACACGGCAAATATTTATTAAGTAAACAAGTAAATGGATAGAAGTAGAATTGGGAGAGAAGCCCTTTGGCACTGAATATCAGGCACATTCATTTGAGCCCATGTTTGTTTAACAGATGCTAATAACGCTTGCTATGCACCAAGAGCTTCACAAATATTAACTCATTTAATTCTCATAATTTCTTGATGAGATACATGTTGTTATTAATCCCATTAAAAACACAAGCGCAGAGAAATCATGTTACTTGCCAAGGTCACACAGTCATTAAGTGGTAGAGCTAGAGGTGCATGGGAATAAATGCCCCCTACTCTCTTGAGTTACCCAGAGAATTACCTGTTAACGATTTGGTGACCCGGGGAGCATCCTGAATGTTGATCTGTAGTGAATGCAAGGTGCATAGGGCTTGCTCTTACATCTCCTATATCTCCTGCTCCGAGGCCTCTTCCAGACTCCTCTAGATCATATCTGCCCAGGTGTCTTCTTCCCTGTTTCTCTTCCATCCCAGATGGGCTATGTCGGCTTCTCGAAAGTCCCATGAGCCCCCACGGTAGGGACACAGCTGAGAGCACCATCCATCTTCCTGGTTCAGAGCAGATCTGGGAACTATGCCAACCTTGACTGATACAGCTTCCCCCAAGAAGCTTCCAGAGGGGCCTCAACAGCACGGGGTGAGTACGCCATTCCTGCTGCACCGTTGGGTCCAGCAGACACTCTCTTCTTGGTAATATGAAGGAAATGGATCCTTGTAAAGGCAGATGGAGTTACAGCTCTGAGAAAACCCTGGGGCCCCAGGAAATGTATGTCTGCAAATACTCTGGAGGGTTGATTCCTTATAGGTACAGTCAAGATAATTTGCAAAACACAGAACAACACGAGAGACCACTGACAGTTCTCAGAGGTGAGGGGGCCTGTTATATAGACAGAGGATGGAGAGGGAGTGACAGAGAGGAAGGGTTCTATTGTGGCTTCAGAGTGCTTCCCATCCATCCCCCTGCCTCTAAGTTCTGCGGCTCTTCCTACGCTTAGATCTCTTCCTGGTGACCAGTAAGTCCTGATATCTAACTGCTAACCCTCTCCATTAGACTATGAAAGTCCAGTCCCTTTTCTCACATAGTAGAATGTCCAACTCCATGTGCATCTGCTGCTAATGACAAAGAGTTCCCATGAGATTAGGGGACTGGGGATCTCTGCATCTATGGAGAGCCCCACAAGGTTATAGCAGGCCCTGTAGTGCTGGACTTTTTTCTGAGTCTCAAAACTACATTCCCTGTTCATCTGTGTGGAGCATAGCTTTTTCTTCTGCGAGATTTTTTTTTCTCCCTCTGGTGTTTACATGAACTGGTTGAACCCATCACATGGTTACTGTGTTTATATTTGCAGAAGCACCACCGGGGGGAAGTTCTGTTTGCATAGAGGTCACCCCATCTCCTGGGCTTGGCTGCAGCCCCACACTGGGGTTTCAGTAGCAGAAGCTGAATGCATGCCAGGGCCCCCTCCCTGTTCATTGTTTTCTCTGCTCCCTTCTTAGCCTCTCCAGCACGCCTACAGAGGAAGAAGAAACAGACTGAGTGTCTCAGTGATGAAACACCATGACCGAAAGCAACTTGGGAAGGAACAGGTTTATTTCAGAGTATGACATTCCAGTCATGATCCATCCCTAAAGAAAGTCAGGGCAGGAACTCCAGGCTTCAACTGAAGCAGAGGCCATGAAAGAGTGCGGCCGGCTCAATTGCCCCACGTGGATCCATCGTTCAGCCTGCCTTCTTATAACACCCAGGACCTTCTACTCAGGGATGGCACCACCATCAAGGGCTGGACCCTCTCAGCATCAATCATCAATCAAGAAAATGCCCTAGAGGCCAATCCTATGGAGGCTTTTTCCCAGCTAAGATTCCTTCTCCTCAGATGCTCCTAGTTTGTGCCAAGTATTAAAGCTAGCCAGCACACTGGGTGATGGAAGGGTCACCGTCCTCCATCCCTTCTCCAACCCAGCTTCATATCCCAGCTTTTGCTGTTCCCTTCTTTTGAGCCTCACGGGTCCCTAAACTTGGAAGGTGGATGACCCCACCCTATGACCTGTGGGTAGCTGTGACTAGGCCAGCTGGGTTTAAAGTTGGGCTGCTGTGTGGTCAACCTTTTCACTGGGCCTGACGACTCAGGAGGATCAAGACCATGGACTGGGCAGTCAGAGAAATGAAGATGGAATCATGCCTTCACCGACTCCTCTCTGTGTGGCTTTGAGCAATACCACTGAAGTTTGGTTTTATCATCTTGAATTAATGTTGTATTGTCTCTGTCCCTTAAGATTCGCAAGAGGAATAACCTAAAGCAGAGATACAATGTGTCTGAGGATTTAACTACTGTGGCTGGTAACTATGGTAGATGTAAGGACCGGCACCCTTCCCATGCCTGATTCGATCCTCAGAGAGCAGTTCATCAACAGTTTCTCATTGGCACTCCAATAAGGAGCTTTTGTAGTTATTACGTGAAATTATTCTAAAGACGCTAATTTTTTTTAATTCCCTTGGGATGATTAGGATGAACTGTTAACTTGATAGACTCTATCAATTAGATGGGCCTCTGGGCATGCCTGGGGAGGTTATTTTAATTGAGGCAGAAGAGTTTCCCTTTGAGGGCCTGAACTCTGTAAGATGGGGAAAGGGAGCCAGGCTCCAGCTAGTGTGTATTCCTTGCTGGTTTGTGGTTCTGCTGCAATCAGCTGCTACAAGCTCCTGCTGCCCTGGCTTCCTAGCCAGGATGGGCTGTACCTCGCTCTGGGGTTTAAGAGAAATGCTCCTCCTGTGAAGTTGCCTTTATCAGAGTCTTTTATTGCAACAATGGAAACCCAAGATCCTGTTTCACAGCTGCCTTGCCCCATTGAGAACTGGAGTAGGAGGAGGCTGTGATTGCTGGGGAATCTGCAAGTGGTCAAGATTAGGGTTAGGGTTAAGGTTTAGGGTTAGAACAGAGGGGCTGTAACTCCTGTATAGCCCTGGGTCTCCACGGAAGAAAGGCCAAAGACATTAAATGCTGGTCTAACAGTGGGGACCCATTGACCACAAGGGCAGAGCAAGCTTCTTCCATCGTGCCTGTTGAAGGTTCATCTCAGGATAGCTCTTGCCATCAAGAAAACCACAAATCAGGCCCATCAGCTGGAGTCCTTTCTTCTCCTGGTGTCTGAGGTTGTGTGATGGCTGCATGAACTGCTCTATCTGAGATGGGAAAACAGGAAAGTGAGGCCTCTTTGAATGGAAAGGAGAGGAGGGTTCCTAAAGGAGAGAGGCACTAAGAACACAGAGACTTGGTGTTAGAGGGTATGTGAATGATCTGAGTGCAAGGGACAGCTCAACTTGCAGGAGACGCATGGCTACTTCATTGTTAGTGTGGTTGGCTTAAGAAACACTTGGTGAACCCCACCTTTTGGTATCTCTGTGAG
Organism: Ondatra zibethicus; assembly: GCA_004026605.1. Lineage (NCBI taxonomy): Eukaryota > Metazoa > Chordata > Mammalia > Rodentia > Cricetidae > Ondatra > Ondatra zibethicus. Next base: position 117,106 of record PVIU01004377.1, on the reverse strand, counting down.
GTCGGCTCCAGAAAGAATTAACTGATAGGGAAAGACCTGCCCTGAGTATGGATGGTGTCATCCCATAGACTGGGGTCCCAGACTTTATGAAAAGAGGAAAAAGAAGAAATCCAGCCAACTTTGGTCATTCCATTTTTTCTCCTTCCCGATTCACCGAGATACAAAAAAGCAGCTGCCACACACCCTCACTGCTGAGAGCTACCCACTGCCATGCCTTCCTTGTCGCCATGCACGGTATCTTTCCAAACCCTGAGACACGATTGATTCATCCTTCCTTCCTTAAGTTGCTTCTATTCAGGCATTTGAACCCAGAGACTAGAGAAACCACTAAGGTTGTGGGCCATGCTGCACGCATGATGGAGAGCCCACTCACCAACTACTGTGGGAAGGTACTCCCAGGGGTACAATACGTGATTCTGCACAGATGATCCTTGTGAAAACCCAAACCTCTGATGTCTCCTCTTCGGAGATAGGATGCCCACCTTCACAGTTTATTACAGTAGCCAAACAATCTATTCCTTTTTGGTTTTTCCTAATTCTTCAATAGCAATTGGCATGTCACCATAGCTTGGTGTGTTAGGCTGGTGGTAGCCAAGGAGAAGGAGAGAGGTGTATGTGTGTGTGTGTGTGTGTGTGTGTGTGTGTGTGTGTGTGTATGTGTATGTGTGTGTGTGTGTGTGGTGTTGTTCTTTTCTCTGACAGAGTGGTAGTGATCTTTGGAACAGCATGGCTCCAAACACTTGGGGTGACCAGAGGGTGGACCTAGATGAAGCCTACAGCAGAGTGTCCTGTAAGCATGTATGTAAAAAAATTATTTGTGTCGCTGTTTTGTTTATTTTTGTTGCCACACCTTGCTCTGTAGCTCAGGCTGGCCTCGAATGCATAGCCATCCTTCCTAGGCACTGGCGCTGCAGGTGTGTATCTCCACACAGGGTCAGATTCAACATTTGAGCAAGGCCTGAAAATTCTACCTCAGCCTGAGAGGGGACAGGGAATCTGGGCGGACTCTTGCGTGGCAGTCTTTTTAGCTGAAGCGTTGTAGCTTGCAAGGCAAACGAGTGCTCAGATCACCACCGTTGGCTGGCAGTGTGGATTCTGGCTGGTCTTTAGCTTCTAGATGTGTCTTCTTAAATAAAAATAAGTTTTTGCTTTTGGTTTTCACGTTGCCTTAGCAATGTTGTGTTCAGGTTCCTTTTGGTTCTGACATCCTACAGAATCTAGTTGAGACATTCTTTAAAAAGTAAAATCAATATTATTAATATTCTTCTTCTTGTGGTGGCAGTGGTGGTGATGGTGTGTGCGTGCGCGTGCGTGCGTGCATGAAACACATGTGGAGGTCATAGTAAAACCTTCAGGAATGGGTCCTCACTTTCTCTAGGGATCACCCTCAAATTGGCAGGCTCACATGGCAAATGTGTTTCTATTTCCCTGCCCAGCCATCTCACTGGGCCCTGCCTGAGGGATTCTTCAGTCAGCCTTGTGGAGGGGATCTGTGCAAGAAAGTGCTCGTGCTTTGTGACTCTTTGAGGAGCGGAGGCTTTCTCACTTTCCCCAATAGCACTAGGAAGCACACACATCTCACACTCTCCATGTGTGACACTCTCACGTTTCCTTTCTTCATTCACTTCCTTCCTAAGAGGCCTCTTTTGTCACAGTCCTCCCCCACGCATCAGCCTCTACCTACCATGTGGTATCTGCTCTGCCCTTGCAGTCAGTGGGAAATAATCCCCATGCCAAGCGGAAGAGTGTGTGGGAAGGACATGGCTTGCTGAGGCTCCTGGAGCTTGACGCTCAATGTAATTGTGAGTGTGGGGTGATGCTAGCTCTGGCTTGACTTGCCATCTTTCTTTAGTCAGCTGACACAAGGGTGTCTTCATCAGGAAAGGGAGCAATTTCCAAGACAATCATGAGGTCTTCTTCCTTCAACTACTAATATGTGTACTTGTCAGTTTTGTGTTGCTAGAACAAAATAGCAGAGACATGGCACTTTAAAAACAAAAGGTGCTTACTTATCTTGCCATTCTAGAGAATCAAGAGCATGACATGCTTATCTATTTGGTTCTCCAGAAGTTGTTCTACCTACATCAAAATGTGGCAGATGGTTACAGCAAGAGATAGGAAGCCACAGAGCAAGGAGGATATAACCTTGCTCTCTGTGCAACAATTCAGGGACCTGACCTGGGCTCTGAAAGAGGTGCATTAATCCCTTCTTAGCATGGCACCCCAGTGACCTACTTAACCTTCCTGAGGACCCATTCTTAAAGGGGCTTTAGATCAACATCACAGTGTTGGAGACCACACTTCCAGAGTGTGAGCTTTGAGGAGACAAAGCACACCAACATAGCAGCACACCACACTTTCAAAGAAATCAGTAGAAAGGATCAAGTCCTGTCCTTATGACAGGTGTGCCTCATTTGCCAGTCTCTTAGGACTTAGAAAACACTGCGTCTTTCCAAACTCTGGTCCACACTATTCTGAGATCAAGACTTATGATCTTGACTGGAGCCCTTGTTATAATGTTTCTCTATTGTTCGGTGCTCCCACCTCTAGCCCCAACCCTAGCTGCTTGTTCACTTGTCCATAATCAGGAGAACAATCCCCTATCGGATGCTGGGTAAAGGAAGACCTCAGTAACTTGGTTACTGGATGCTGACTCAGGAAGGGCTCTCCAAAGAAGGTAGAGGAAGAAGGCCAACAATTGATGGTGCCAGGCAATCCTAATTCTTGCAAAACCAAGAAAAAATTCTCCATTTTTCTCCCAGAAGAGCCCTCCATTTCCCCTGTTGAACATTTTTGGTTCATTCATACATTTCCATTTCTGCTTTCCTGTGTTCTAAAGGCCACAGCAAGAGAAGCAACTATGAGGTCCCACAGCACTGGATGATTTTATCCTTTCCCACTCAGCTGGTGGCAACTGACATCTCCATGGAGACTGGAGAGTGAGAAAGGGTGAACTCCCTTCCATCTTGATCTTTCTAACGTCATCCCAGCCTCACGGACTACAGAAGAGGTATTGAATGACAAGGTAATGTTAGCTTTTCAGTCTAAGTTGGGCGAGACCACTCCCCAGACACCTTCTGTACCGCATTGACCATCACCTCTCCAGAGGTTATTCTTACAAACAAAGCAATGCATGCCGCACCCAAGAACACCTTTTCCTTATTTAGCCAACACTTTCTGCCTCACACGTTACATCACATTCTATTTTGGCATCACATTGTAGAGAATAGGAAGGCAGAAGCTGGGTTTTGACAGAAACAAGACCCTAACTCTTGCTAATAGCTTTTCTAAACTCTCAACCCTAGAAGAAAGGTAAAATTAACAAAACAAAACAGGGTGCTCCCTCAGTACACCCCAGTAGGAACATTCCCTGATCAGTGAAGGCAAGGAAGAGAGAGAGAGACTAAGCATGTTCAGGACACGGGAAGGAACAGTTGTGGGATGTGGGAACACATATGGATTTGTTTTACAAAGGAAATCAGTTCTTGAAGGACAGCTCCATTAAGTATCGTCAAACACTAAATGCTTTTGGTAAAGAGGAATCACATCTGTATCTCTTGGCATCCAGAAAGAACAGACCATAATTTACCCCAGACAGAAAGATCCAGGAACCTTAGTCATTTATAATTTACCTTACCAGTCAGCAAAAATGTCAAATAGCTTCAGTTTTCATTGCTCTTATTTTATTTGGACCATAAAGCAACAGAAAAGATCACCTTCTATGTTGTATTTGGAAGTGGCCTCGAAGGAGCTCAAACCAGGTGACTTCAGTCTTCCTTTCCTGGTCATGAATCATATGGAATGTTTTCAACAATCTATCCTCAAATTGGGCTTCGTCTTATAAGAAGCCTGTGTGGGAAGTGTGTGTATGACATGAAGAAATGTGTGCGGTATAACATGAGAGAAGTGGGCACCACTGTGGGAGAAAGTGTGGGTTGTAGGGCGATGAAAACAGGAAGGAATAAAACCAAAACTCCACCATGATGAAATTGCCCTCATCCCACCATCAATTTGGAACCGAGGGATTCCAAATGTACATCTTTTGCAGAACGTGTCTCTGTTGGAAGTAGCACAGGTGATGACCTTCCTGGATACCAGACTTAAATTATACATTTTTCTGAAAGAAGCATCCCTAGTGGATTTTCTGGTTCTGTACTTGTTTTCTTTGCCTCTCTTATTATTATTTTTTTTTGTTTTCATTTTCTTTTTTGAGACAATCTCACATATCCTAGGTTGGCCCTGAACTTGCTATGGAGCCAAGGATGCCTTTGAACTTCTGATCCTTTTGCTGTCTATCTCCCCAGTGCTGGGATTATAGAGGGCATCTCTGACTTTTCTTATGTATGTATACATGGATAGGCGCGCGCACACACACACACACACACACACACACACACACACACACACACACGCACTTACACACTTACTATCTTCTAATTTAAGCTGCGATGAGATGGAGTGATGCTTCTGGGTGGGGGACTGTGTAAAGGCCAGCCAGTTGGTTCCAACTGTCCTATAGACACTTGAGGTAGGATGAACCCAGTGGCTGCAGAGTTGGACGTGGGCCACTGCCGGATTCACTGGATAATTGCTTCCTATTCTTCTCCTAATATAATCTGAGGGAGCAGAGAAGGTAATTTTCCTAAGATTAAGGACTCAGCGTTCCAAAATCCTTCGGACTTTGACTCTACTCTGAGGATTATGTTGGGGGAGGACAGGTGGGGAGACTCCTAGAGAGGGTGGTGCCGAGGTTATTCAAGTTCAGCCACACGGCTGCCACCCTTTCTCAGGAGCTGAAGTTACACTCATAATAGGACCCCTGTCTTCCCTGGCTCTGGGCCAGGTGACTATCTCCAAATTCGTCTGTGACTCCTCCCATGTCACCTGTCCTCAGTCCCACAGCAGTGATGGGGAGGCAGGGGCAGGAGAAGCCTCTCGCGTGCATGTGTGCTCATATCTAGGTTTCCCTATTTACAGGCCAATCCTTCCAACGGTCAGGCTCTCTCCCTGGGCCTACAGACGTTCTAAATGCCTGGTTTCCTGTATTTATGTGCCTAGTGATCTGAGCAAGGAGGCCAGATTCTGGATCCGTTTGCAAAAACCATCTATCCTTGCTCAGGTCTGTAGCCGTTGGCTGCTGCTCGTGGACTTGGCAGTGACTTCTGTTACTATGTGTGGCCAGTTGCAATGGCAACGGTAGCTAATGTTTATGGAGTGCTTGATAGGTATCAGGCGCTGTCTGAACAATCCACATGCTAACCCGCTCAGTCCTCAGCTCTGCTCCACGGGGCGGTTATATATTAGCTGTTTTGCAGTTTTGCAGATGAAGAGGCTGAGGCCCTTGCCCAAGGTCCCTTACGCCAAGAACGAGCAGATCCTGCTTCTGAATGCAAGCCATATGACTCCAGAGGCCACTTACCCCTGCGCTTCCGGAGCTGCTACTGCTCTGAGACAGTGGGGATGATGAGGCAAGGGAACGTGATCCCCAGTATCAGGAAACAGTCCTCCAGCGTGGCAGGGAGGAAAGGGGCCCCATTGGTGTACCAAGGGAGGAAAGGGGCATGCAGGCCCTGCTTGTGGACCAAGCCACCACCTCGAAGTAGCCACACGGCTCATCTGTGTGTCCCTGTTACCAGTGTGAAACCAGACTCTAAGCATTGGAGACTTGGCTGGTTGACTGTCTTATTGGGTTGGTAAGTACTTGTTGGAGTCAGAAATAGTTCCTGGCATTCATAAAGGGGTAGGAGCAGGTCTGTCTATCTGTGGAGGATGCTGAGCATGGAGGAGGAGTTATGGTTACTGTTCTAACCTTTTATATATCATTGCCACCCTCCTTTCCCCTAGCACACACATCACCATTCCTTATGGTTCTGCCCAAGGATGTTTCTCTGGCACTTAGTTCTAACTGATCTTAGATTCTTTCTTCTTTCATGTCTTGGTTGTAGTTGGCTTTCTCAACCTATGCTCTGGGACCATCAAGCAATCATCTAGAGGCTCTCCAAGACCCCAGAACCAAGGCTTGAATGTTTCTGCACCCCCATATTATGGAAGAAAGAATGGAAAACCCCAGGCTGGGCTTCCAGAAGGTTTTCCTGCTGTTGTGAATGATAAGAAGAGTCCACACTCTCAGCTTGCAGGCTGGGCCAAGCAGGAGTGTGCGGTGGTGTTGGTGAGTGGACTTGGTGAGAATAGTGGGACCTTGAAAGCTGGTCAAATGCCTGGAAACGTGGATGCTTTGGACACCTGGCTTTCTTTTTGCCTTGTGCCAGCTTAAACTAGCTGGACTCTATTAAAGGGACCATGACTATAAGCAAAGCAGCTCTTACCCAATTTAGGCTGGCATGAGAGCAAACACATTGTCCTGGAGGCACACCCAGGTTGCCAACTCCAGATGATGGCAAGTGGCGTCCAGAGTCCCTGGCCTGGATAAGTGGGACATTCTGGGTATTGACATGCAAATATACAGAGTATAATATGTGCAGGTGTGCAGGAACATTGCCTACAGGTTTAGGGCATTCCCCATGAGACTCTCAATTTCTCTTGAAGGCAGTGGCCTATGACAAGGATAGCCTGGCATGGTGAGGCATACCTGTGATCTCAGCATTCAAGAGGTTGGAGGCAGGAGGATCTCAAAGGTTTAAGGTTATCCTTGGCTACATACTGAGTTTGAGGTTGGCCTAGGCTATTGGAGACCCTGTCTCCAAAATAAAGGATGGAGGGGAAGGGAGAAAGGGACAGGAGAGGAGAGTTCCAAGAAAAGAGAAAAGAAAGTGGGCATCAGTGGGAACCAGCTGCTAGGAAATAGCGCTGGCTCATGTTTCAGGGGGTGCTGGAGAAAGGACTTGGCTAGACCTCAGATGAAGCCTTGGCTGCCCAGGCTGCCCGTCAGGAAGCTGTCCCTTCCCTCTCCAGCTGCTTCCATCCTGGGATCACTGCAGGCACACTCTGAGCCTCTTGTTCTAAGTCCTGCCCCATTGGCACCCAGCACCTTGGCCGCATTCTCCTGGTCTCCCCGTCTTCTGTGTTTGTATTATCTCCCAGGTCTCTGTCAGCAGCCGCAAGGTGTGCAGTGTCCAGTGAACCAGCAATACGGAGCATGAAGCTACATGAGCATATCTGGTGACCTTTTCTTGGCCCTATGACCCGAGACAGCTCCCACAGTCTTATTGCCACCTCAAATATGGCTTTCGAAGCAACTCTCCAGTGGGCCTGTTTCAGTGAGTGTAGGCCAAGCTACCTCATTCAGTGAATGGTCAATACCTTACTCTCAGTGGTATCATATGATAACTGTTTATCCTAGAGGAGGCAGTGTAGAATGATAAGGGGTAAGGATTGGGGCTGGGGACTTCCATGCCTTGGTCACCAGTTCTCCAGTGGATCTTTTCCCTGGCAGCCCTCATGAGCAGAAGTTGTCACACAATGGTAGAGTGCTTGCCTGGCGCACTCAAAGATCTGGGTTCCGTCTCCAACTCTGTCACACACTCGCACAAAAATAAAAGCGGCTTAGTTCTGTGCTGGAGCTCTGCTCAAATGGCAGCAGGGTGAGGGGAGAGAGGACTCTCTGGGAAGATGACCTGCCCAGTCCATGGTGGTGGCCAGCGCTCCTGCCCACAGTCCCTCAGCTGGTGCTCGGCATACACAGCCACACTGACTGGAGGCTGGAAATGCTGGGCCTTGGGAGTTAGAGACAAGTGTTTAGCAATTAGCTGGATCAGCAGTTATCAACCTGTGGGTTGAGACCCTTTGGGGGTCGAGTGATCCTTTCACAGGGGTCACCTAAGACCATTAGAAAAAACAGATATTTGCATTATGATTTATAACAGTGGCAGAATTGCAGTTATGAAGTAGCAATGAAAATAATTTTATGGTTGGGGGTCACCACAACATGAGGAACCATGTTAAAGGGTCATAGCGTTAGGAAGGTTGAGAACTGCTGGGCTAGGTGGTCTTGAGCATAGACACTCGGACCAGTCTTTGGTGTCAGGAAGCCTAGAGGAGAATGGTCAGTCCTATAGCTCTGTGTTGTGTGCTCACAACCGTAGAGAAGCTGTTGACTACCCAGGTTAACAACACACAGCGAGTTATGTGACGAAGCATATGCTCTGATCCAGGTCAGTGTACTGTGTGGTTGACCTGGCTACTTGTTCTCTGGGCCTCCGGTTCTCCATCTGCACGCCGAGGCTAGTGGTACTGGATAGAGTGATTGTTTAAATAAACACTGCACACGGAATGTCACTGTCATTACTGCAAAGCACCCCGGGGTTGTTATGTCTTGCTCAACCCTGCCATGGAAGCTGGGGTCAAAAGGTTAAGCTAAGTAAAAACTGTCACTAAAGGGTCTCGTTGTTTTTAAGGGGAGTTAACATTGTGATTTTCCTTCATGAAGACCATGGCCAGAGGGCTTGATCTTACTGTGTTAGTGAGTTTAGGAATTGGTGGCCTCAGTGCAGTGTGGTATGAGGAGAGGATTCAAGAGACTGGAGAAGTGGGCAAAGGCTGTGAGTAGGGCTCCGCAGGTAGGAACAACAGTAAGCATCGAGGCAGTAGACAGAGGGGCTGCGCTGTTCCCCTTTGGATGATGGGAAATACAGCAGAAGATGAGGAGGCATTAGCTGGGGCTCAGGGAAGCGGCCCAGCAAGTAAATGTGTCTGCTATTGAGCCGGGTTATCTGTGTTTGAGTCCCAGACTCACATAGTGGGGGGAGAGGACCAACCTGTCCTGTGACTTCCACACGTGTGTCATGGTTCATTTGTCACATCCTTCATCCAAAATAAACAAGTAAGTAAATAAGTGACAGAGAGACATGTAGATAGAGAGACACAGAGACAGAGACACAGACGGAGAAAAAGAGAGGGAGAGGGAGACAAAGAAGAAGGGATAGGGATAAGGATGGGGAGGGGAGGGGAAGAGGGAGGGGAGAGGGAGGAGGAGAGAGAATTAGAGAGAGAGAAAGAGAGAGAGAGAGAGAGAGAGAGAGAGAGAGAGAGAGAGAGAGAGAGAGAGAGAGAGAGAATAGCTACACAGATCAGGAAAACAGAACAAAACGAAACTTGACTTTGGCCTGCAGACATTAATTGAGTCTTCTTGGCAACCTCCAGCCTTGCCTTTTGCTTGCCCTAACACCAGCCTCAGCTTGTTGTCACCTTGAAAACTCCGAAGTCACGCTCCTGAAGTGGGGCGAGCTGCAGGAAGAGGGTGCGTCGTGTCCGCATGTTGAAACCTTCTAGACAGTCTCTAGCTTTCCCTTGCTGCCTCTCACCACCACCCTGTTCCTTTTACTTTCTCCAAGCCCTTTGCTTTGCTCCTGTTTTCCTAGTGCTGCACACAGTCCAAGCCTCCTTCATCGGCTTGGAGCCCTCACCTGTCCCCAGGGCCCTCCTTTGTCCTGTGGAAAGCGCGTGAGTGCTTCTTTGCCGTCTCTATGCACGCTTCAGTTCCTACCTATAACGCGTCTGCCTTCTTTTTACCCCTGCCCTCAGGAGCAAATACATGTTGATTTCTTTTTCCTCCCTGTCAGATACAGACTGATTGGGCCCCTACCTGTGGCAGACAGTGTGTGGCAGCCGGCAGAGCTGGTTTCCACAGATACGGACTTGCCTTTCTCTCCTCACTTGAACTTGGATGCTGCTGATGGCCAGCTTTGGATAATGAAACGGGAGTGGAAGCGAGGGATGCCGCACGTTGTGAGAAAACTTGAGAGCAGGTGTGGGTATTGTCACCCTTGTTCCATTCTGTCCTGTCTCTGACACTGGCAATGTCTGAGCTGATGGGCATTCCCAACAGCCTGGATCCTGGAAGGGGTAACGTGTGCTTTGCGGCAGACCTACATAGGGAAGGTTTTTAATCCTTAGAGACTTTGGGGCTGTTTGTTGCTGAGCATAACCTGCCCGAATGTCATGACTGATACACCTGGTCATTGGTTTGGTAGGCTTCATTATTGGCAGGGGTCACATCCTCTGAAGATAAAGGCCTAGATTTCTAGGCACCGTCAGATGCTTTCTGAGGAGAAAGATGATTATCAGGTGACAGTAAGAAACAGACCTGATGCCCAACAGGCTCACTGATGGGTGACTCAGGCAACAGTGGAAGGTGCTGTTCAAAGAACAGGTTGCCCTTGGAGGGGTAGCAACAGGCACCGTTCACTTCCCACATTCCTGCACTATCTGTGCAGACTTTCTTTCACCCTCTGACTGTGTCAGGATACTTTACTAGATGGGATGTCATCTTGGGAAAAAACTTTCTGTGTGGATCAAGGACCATCTCAATTCGTGCTTTTATGGTAATTGGAGAGGATGGAAATGGCCACCTCATGTGACTGGAATACAGTAGAGGGAGAAACACAAAAGTTGATGGACTCACCATCAGTGCCCCAGGTTGCTCCAAAATTTCATCTATTTTGAATCCATCTCTTTTATTCACTCATCATAATCCACATGTATGGAGGATTGCAGGCCCTGAGCTCAATGCTGTGGATTTGAAGGTAGTTAGGATGTGACTTCAGGCCTCCAGGAATGCTTGGACAGATATGGAAATTCTTTTACATCTACTTGAGTGGGTTGTGGTGGGAGAATGAACATATGAAAACATATGGTATGGAGGTCAGAGGTCAACTTGCAGGAAGTGGTCTCTTCTTCCACAAGGTGAGTTCCAAGGATTAAACTCAGATCTTCAAGCTTGGTGGCAAGTACTTTACCCAGTGAGCCATCTTACTGCCTGACCCTGTAAGAGAAATCTTAAATTGCAGGGTACCCCTGGGACTTCCACTATCTGCAAGAGAGTGGACATGGAGCCGTAAGAAGTAAAGCTCCTTGGATGAGAAACTGGTTCATTTCTAGCCAATTCCAGGGGTAGCAACTTTCCTTTTCTGCCAAGAGAATTTGCAGTGTTCCTCTAATGGTCAGCTGAGAACTGGGGGTCTACAATCTCATTGCTCCTCCAGAGGAAAAGCTACTGGGCTACATAAACAGAGCCATGGCGTTTGCATGCTGTGTTATTATAGCAAGGCGGGTTGATTTGTTTATTTGTTTTTACTGCAGGTTTCAAAAACAAACTTTGACAGCTGGAGATGGGCAACCCACAGACGAGGCAGATCGGGAGGGGAGGGTAGTGAGCTACAGCTTCCTAGAGCTGAGAAAAACCAACCAGGTTCAGGCTTGCATGGCACAGGGACACGCCAACACTTTTTGTTTGTTTCCTTTACTTTGGCTTTGATACAGGATCTCACTATGTAGCTTGGCTAGCCTGGAACTTGCTGTATAGACCAGGATGGCCTCAAAACTTATGGCAATTCTCTTACCTCTGCTTCTCTCGGGGCTGAGGTTATCAGTCCATGCCACCACACCTGATTTTAAAGCTAAAATTTTAGCAAAATAGATGAAGAATCTATGTGGATTCTGCCTTTCTCATTAAACTTTCTTTTTTTCTCTCTCTCCCTCCCTCCCTCCTCCCCCTCCCTCCTTCCTCCCTTCTTTCCTTCTTTTTCATTTTCAAACAGTTTGCTGTGACTTATAGGCTAAAGTTTTGTTACCAGATCCAGAGGACCTTGCTTGACAATTAGGGAGGCTTTGGCTCCTTGAGGCATACCACCAAGCCAGGAACTTCTTTCAGCTTCTGCCTCTGCCAGTCGGGTCTGGTCTGAGCCGGTCACGCTTACACAGGCTTTGTACCTCGGCCAAGGAGGGACTGCATTGCCTATTCCTTTGGGACTGGTGACTCCAGCTCCAATTTAGGGGCTCATTGAAAACGTCTTTCCAAGAAGGCAACCTTGGGTTTTGTTTCTGGATGAATTTGGGTGTTTGAGGATGAGAAAACTGTTTTTTTTTCAAAGCACACAGGAGGACGGGCAGCTGGTAGACTCTGGGAGCTAAGGAGCCGAGGATGACTAAGGCTTGTGCTCAGCCAGAGCCTCCCCATTTCAAGATACCAGGCAGGCCAATCAAACGACTGTGCGCTGCCAATCCGGGCTCACTTTCCGCAGGGAGGCCAGCTGGATTTTCATCAGAGTCATGGGATATTCGGTCTCAGTGTTCTAAATATAGGCTAGGCTCTAGGGTAAGAAGGCCCTATACTCGGCCACTCTTCTCTTCAGCAACACCTTCTTCTGTGGGTTCAAATCTGTGAAATAACGAGAAGACTGTTTTCCAAATGATGGCATCATATGATTGCTGGAGCCTCAAACTCACTATGTAGCTAAGGATGACCTTCAAGTTCTAATCTTCTTGCCTCTGTTCTTCGGTGTTGGGGTTCCAGGCATGCGCTACCGTGCCTGGTTTTATGTAGTGCTGGGGGTCGAACCCATAGCTCCATGCATGTTAGTCAAGCACTTGATTAACTGAACTGTATTCTTGGCCCCACTTTTCCATCTCCCTGTCTCTCCCTTTCTTTCTGTGAGTCTTTATAAAGTGCATTTTACAAAGAATTGTAATGTTTCAATATGCGATACCATTTTTTTTTGAAGCAAGACTTTGTAGTCTAGTAACCCAGACTTGCTCCAAATTCTCTATCTTCTTGCCTTAGCTTCCTGAGGACAGGGATTATGGCCATAGGTCCATACCTAGTTGTTATGTAATGCTTTTTAAGGGGACATCTTGAAACATTGAAAAATTAAAAATAAGTTGGATTTTAAATGAGGGATGTGGGGAGTCTATTCTGGAAGGGCAGTGAAAGCCTAACCAGGAGGCAGAGCAAGACCATCAGGAGTTCAAGGCCATCTTCAACTACATAGTGAGTTCAAGGCTAGTTTAAGATATTTGAGATCCTCTCTCAGTTAAAAAAAGTAAAGAAATTAATGAACAGTCAACAATCATGGATAATCTAAATAAATCACAATGTACCCTTCCACAGAAGGTCATATTGGAGAAGGTATCCATAAATGACAGGAGACGATCGTTAGAGAAAAGGAGCTTGGAGTCATAGCAGTCCAAACAGATTTTTCTCAGGACCACTGTTATAGGAGAAAGAGAGCTTAATGATGAATTGGGCTCAGTCCTGAGGTAATTGTGATTTGTAGCCTAGGAGCCGAAATGGGAGTCAGCTGATGGCGGGGTGGGGAGATTCTGACTAATGATACGTGACCTGGGGCTGGGGAGATATTTCAGTGGGTAAAGTGCTTGCCGGGCAAGTGTGAGTTCAAGTCCCTAGATCCAGTGGAAAGCTGGTAACAGTAGCAAGAGTCTGAGATTTGAATGCCCCTCTGACAAGATGAGAAGCAGGGACAGAGAAGCCCTGGACGCTTTTGGCCTATGGAGAGCAACAGCAGAGACACCCTTTCCCAAAGCAGGCGGGAGGTGAGAACTGACACCCAGGGTTGCCCTCTGACTTCTACCCACACGCCGTGGCGTGTGTGCACCCTGCCCCTCCCCAGCCACACACAAAAAATACACTGGGTTGGATTCCTGCTGAAGTAGGCCATGGTAGTTGAATATAAAGAATGCTGGAGGACTTTGATTAGCTATCAAGACTCTGGGCTTCTTTCTGAACTGACTTAGTGGAGATTGGCCATACAGACCGGCCAAGGACTATGGCCAAGGTCAATGTGTCCGGGCTTACAGTATCTTGGATAAAGGTCCGTGAAGGGTGATGTCCTTGTCAAAATCTTTATGCGCTGTTTCTGCAACACCAAAGCAGGACAGATATTAGTAGATACACTAAGCTCCTGATTATGTTAAAATATTTATAGGCCAGGAGAGTTTGGTTTCCCTTGTGCCTTCATTTTTAAAGTTTCTACAATGAACTTGTGTTTTTTATAATTAAAAATACATTAAGTTCATTACATATATTTAAGAGGTGGGAAATTCTTTACCTAGACTTTTTAGGATCAAGCTTATTCAAGTTTTATTGAAATTATGCATCCCTTAAAGCAAAAATTAATAGTCTTTGTAGATCACTACTTGAAGAAGGGCCATTGTCTCATCCTGTGTGTGTGTGTGTGTAGGGGTGATGGAGGTAAGCTTTGGCGAGAGGGATGCTGAAACCAGAAGCTACTGTGCTGTGCCTCTTAATGGCCATGGCTTGAACAGCCTAGTTGCCTGGTCTCAAATAGAAGTAATAGGGCATCTCATTCTGTGATCCAGCTTACCCAGCATGTGCTATTCTCTCTTACAGAGGATTTCTCATCCTGAGCACAGGGAGGCTGAGGAGTTATATAGTACACATTTATGAGGTCATTTAGGGTAGAAACAGGGTAAAGGTAGATATGTCCCTATGAGCAAGGGCATCCCGAGAAGAATACAATAGACCATTATTTTAGCATTTTAGGAAAGAATTTGGAAGGAAACACGCCTTATAGAGCTATTAATGCAGCCTTCAAGAGATGGAAAGGCTGAATGACAACAAAATCTTAAGTGAAGTTAGTAAGGTTGGGGAGTGTCCCCAAGTTGGTGGTTTCCAGCCGTTTTGTATTGGTGGCGTTCTCCTGGAGTCCTCTTGATATGAAACAAGAGCTGAAAGATGGTGCTTGGTGTAAACATTCCAGCTCGGTTGGAAAGGTATCCCGGCAGCTGGGAGCCAAGAAATACCACAGAGTCACACTGCACAACAAACCTCACACAGGAGATTTATTGGGAGGGATAAAAGCCCAGAGGGTGGCTGCCTCTGCTCGGGTGAGAAGCAGCAGTGAAATTGAATAAGATACAGGGCTTATATAGAGTTTCTTGGGAAAGGGGTGGAACTTTACAGGGTGGACCTTTCTAGGGTGGGAATTGGGCTTTTTCCACTGTGGAGTGGGGGGAGGGTCCAGCAGTCCTAATGGGGGCAGTAAGAGTAGTCTGTGGGTGGAACCTGGCAGCTGGAGGTCTGTGGGGGAGGGGCCTGGCCAGTTGTGTAGCTCCAGAGGCTTACACTTAGTGTCCCAGGATCCTTAGGGTTCAGGATCTTGATAAGGCATTTTACCTTAAGGTCTAGCACAGTAGTTTTCAACTTGTGGACCATGACCCCTTGGGTCTGAATGACTCTTTCACAGAGGTCACTTAAGACTGTTGGAAAACACAGATATTTACATTACGATTCAGAACAGCGGCAAAATTACAGTGATGACGCAGCAATGAAAATAATTGTATGGTTGAGGCTCACCACAATATGAGGATCTGTATTAAAGCATTGTAGCACTAGGACGGCTGAGAACCACTGGTCTAGTAGCTATGAAGGCATTCACTTATCCCATGATTCACTGGGGTACTTGCCAGTGCTCTGACCCGGATGACCTTCAGGGCAGACTCATAGCCCACTGGGCTCGTCCCCTCTGGAGCTCACCTCCGTCCTCTCACGTCTCAGGAAGAATCCATTCCAAGCCGAGGTACATAATGGAACCACTTGAGGAGTCACAGGACTATCTGTTAAGATGCAACAAAAGTCTAGAACGCACCTTTAGATTGAAGACCGTCTTGTGAAGCTTGGGAGGATATTGGTTTGGGAGTGAGTCTCCGGTTTGTGCCAATAGAGAGGTTGCTAGGCCTTGGAGGCATCTGCTCATGGGACACGGAGCAAAGGGCTGCATGATGGGGTGACACCTTCTGTGCTTCTGCAAAACAGACATTTGCTAAATGGTTGCAGTGTTCACGGTGGTCTTGTGGTCAGTGGGTATTTCCTCTGTTGTTTCTGGAAATCTTGGGGTGATTGATAGCTCATCCATTCTTCTCAAGTTCCATTATAAAGTGAAAAAGCAACTAGGTGAGGCTGCTTTGGGTCATCACCACCATCCCCGGGGTGCCTCCTGGAGAAGCCTGAGCAGTTTCTTACAGAGATACCTATAAGATTAGTTTTCTCCAGTGGAGTCTTACTGGGATATTAACCCCACTTTAGGGTTGGCCCAATGCTCGGGAGCAGTTGGTCAATACAAAATGAACTCAATGATATTTTTGTAGCCTTTTTGTCTATTGCTTTGTTTGGGCTTTTTTTTTTTTTTGGTCTTTTGTTTGTATATTTTGGCTTCTGGTTTGGGGTCTTTATGTATGTTTCTTGTTTTTAGCATCTGTTTTCGGTGAGATAGCTCAAATGAGCAGTAATAAAGTTTGTGTGTGGGAATGTGGGGAGGATCTGGGAAGAGTTGGAGGAGGGCAAAAACATAGTCAGAATATATTGAATGAAAAATAGTTTATCAATTAAAATGTTATGTAAAAATGATGTTTTGTATTTTGTATATACTTTTGGTATTCTTATTCATTTTTAAATTTGATTCTTTTTTATTTTTTATTTTTTTGGTTTTTTTTTGAGACAGGGTTTCTCTGTAGCTTTTGAAGCCTGTCCTGGAACTAGCTTTTGTAGACCAGGCTGGCCTCGTACTCACAGAGATCCGATGCCTGCCTCTGCCTCCCGAGTGCTGGGATTAAAGGTGTGCGCCACCACTGCCCGGCTTAATTTGATTCTTGACACAGGTTTTAAGTAGCTCAGGCTGGCTTCAGATTCCGTGTGAAGCCAAGGCTAGCCTGGAACACTTGATCTTTCAGTCTGTCTCCTGAGGGCTTGGATTGCAGGTGTGTGCTGCTGTGACGAGATCCTAGTTTTTGTTTTCTTGAAACAGAATCTTATTCTGGAATCCTACCTGGTTGGGAGCTCACTCTGTAACCTAGGCTGGCTTTGAACATGAGGCAGACTCCCAAGTGCTCATACTGCAGGCATATACCACTACTCCTAATTGGTGTAATCATTTTTAGCTAAAGAACTTTACTTCAGTAAAAGAGATAGTCAGGTGGTTTCTGAGATACATGATGGGCTGATCAGATAAAACTACAGACCAAAAAGGCCAAAGGAATATTTGTCATACATAGGTTTCAAAGAAGTCAAGATATTTTTGAGTGTAAATATGGTTCTTGCTTGTCAGAGTCTCCTTTTTTGGGAGGGTGTGAGTTGTCAAATAGTCCAGGTTAGTCTTGAACTCACAATGTATGTGAGATTGATCTTAAACTCCTAATTCTCCTACACGCCAAACCTCCAGAATGCTACATTTTTTATGAGTCTTCTGAGTCTCAGCCAGCAAGGATGAAGGGTTCCTATCTCTTCCAGTGTCCCCCTAATTCTATCTGTCTGAGTTGAGCACACTTGTCATTCCAGCAACAGGGGAGCTACAGCAGGAGGATTGCCTCAAAGTCAGCTTGGTCTACACAGCCAGGACCTGTCTTAACATCTTTAAGAAACCTCTCCACCCCCAACTTCCCTGCTATAGTCTTGTCTTTCTATCTTGATTCAAGGTAAGACAGACTTAATCGGTGGAGACCATTATTTAGAAGAATCCTGTGATTTAGAAAACTTTGCAGTCCTGATTTCATGCCTAAGTCTTGAGGTAAGATAGCGGATAGAATAAAAAAGAAATGCATGTGTGCTCATGCAGCCTTGCATACACACGGGGAACAGGTGTTTCATATGCTTGTGTTTGCACATCAGTTAGACAATGTGTTGCTGTTGGTGCGCTCACACACAGGTTCCCAAGGCAGTGGTCTTCCCTGAGTCCACAGTCTGTGTGGAGTAGACTGAGGCTGTTGTGAACACTGAAAACACTCCCTGGGGGACTCTGGTTCATCCTCTGATAGGACTGTCATTTCTCTTCTGCTTCCTCATAGAAGGGTCCTCTTGATCACTTCTCTGGATTGCCTTTGCCCACACCCAAGGCTCTGCCATCTCTAGGTGCATTATCAGAGTGTTAAAGATGCCAGCTACCCATGCACTAAGGCACCACCCTTTTCTGAATCTGCAGAGCAATCGCTGGCTCCAAGAGAGGCAGGGCCACACCAATTGCTGTGAACTACAGCCACAGTGGATAGACCCGCTTTAAATCTGTGGCTTGATCTCCTGAATGCAGGAGATCTGCTGGACTGAGACTCCCTGATGATGAAGGTGCCGTGTAGCGGAGGGGAATATAGGAAGCGGCTTTGGAGAAGAGTTTTAAATGGTGCCTCATTAGATATGCAATTATTATAGGACCCAGGTACTGGCTCATGGCCATTTACCACAGAGGAAGGAAGACTCAACTAAACACCAGTTCTAATGTTGATAGGACCCTAAACCCGGAAGTAACCCAGAAGTCCTTCAACAGATCAATGGCTAACCTGACTGCCATCCATTCACACAGCCGAGTAATATTACTATGCTATCAAAAAGAATAAGCAGCTGGCGCACGCAGTCTCTGCCGAACTATGCTGGAGGAGCGGCCCTCTGTTAAGACAGGGCTAAAGAGCAAACCTAAGGGCTTGGTGCCTGCCAGGCAAGCAACGTGTAGTCCCAGCCCTGAAAAGGAGCACTCTCGAAAGATTACATGTGATTCCATTTATATTAACAAAATAGCTATCAGCTCAGGGAAACAGGGCGCAGGGCTGCAGGAGTGGTGGGAGGGAAGTGGATGTAGCTGCATGCGGGCATGGGACGGACTGAATGCTGGACATAGTCCACTTCGCAATAAATGGCACTCTCCCAGCTGTGACACAGTGCTGCACAGTTTCGGAAGACCGTCTCTCTGAGAGGACACTGGGTGAAAGCACAGGGCGGGGGGGGGCGTCATCTGTATAAATTTTTTTACAGCTGTATGAAAATCAACCATTTTTCTCAAAACACAAACCGTAATTAGCTCTGTAAAGGTTGGTCATTACAGAGCCAACCCTGGTCCTGAAGTAATGGTTCTGTACCATAGAGATTCGAGTTGGCATGAGGTTGACTCTGACTTAATGTGGTGCCATCTTGGAAATAGGCCCTTTCCTCAGATTTGAGTGTGAGCAATGGATTTACTTCCTCCAAGTCCCTGAAGGGTTTTTCTTGTTCTTGTTTTGTTTGAGGAAGGGTTTCTAGCTCAGATAGTTGAGGATGACTTTGGACTTCTTCTGATCCCACTGCCCCTATCTCTTGAGTGCTTGGGTTACAGACATGGGCTGCCACGCAGGGTTTTAATGAGGTACAGGGGTTAAACCCCGGGTCTCAGAAGTGCGAGGCAAGCATTCTGCCAGTGCAGCTGCACCCTAAGCCGTGCTGAAGTTATTTTTAGCAGAGCAGCATCAAGCTGAAGACTCTCCACAGAGGCTTCCCTCATTAGAGGCCACATCTCTGTGAGACTCCGTGGGTTGTTCTCTTTTGTGCTGCCTCACACCCCATCTTCCTTCCCAGGAGTCATAATCCCTGCCTGGCACAAATCAGCCAGGGCCTGCGAGATGCCTACGGAGTCCAGGAAGCCAGAGAAGGGTGACTGAAGGGTGTGCCTGTCTTTCCCGCCCCCCTTCTCTCCCCTCCCACAACCACGTGCAGCCTGGGGTGGGAGGCTAGGTCAGGGGTGGAGGAGGGGTGGAACACTTAGGTCAGCAGCACCAAGCTGATTCTGCCTGGCTCCAGGGTTGACTTTGCTCGGGCCAGAGCTGTCAACTCTGCCCTTAAAAAAAAAAAAAAAAAAAGAGCAACAAAAGGGAGAAGGAAAGAAAGGGGGGGGGGGCGGTCACAGACGGGGGGGGTGTGTGGGGTGGGGGTCAGCGCTGAGGAACAGGTGGGGACTACTTAAACAGAGGGCCTGACTCAGCCCTTTCCTTTCACGGACTTTCTAAAAGCACTGTTTGTTTTAGTTCCACAGGTGGGTGGGAGTGAGGCCTGGAGGGGAAGAGAGCCAGGCCTGGGCTATAGGGGAGGAGACCAGGCATCCACTGGACTCCAGACACCCTCTTCCTGAGGACAGGGTTAGGGGGCCTCCATGGACTCTAGGTTTCTTAGCTGCTGGACTTCTATCTAGGAAATGTTGGGATGGCTGAGGTTGGAGACAGTGGGACTCAGAAAGTGTCCATGAATTATATATGATACCTCTATCCCCATCCGTAAAATAATGACATATTATTCTAGAAAATGTGCAGATGAAAAGAATGACAAGGGCCTGAGGGGAAGGGAGGATGAATACCTATGCCTCCTGGGCTTGCTGTTAGAACACACTTTCATGTTTCCAGAATTGAGTCTTTAGTTAACCCAGTTAAGCCCATAGACTGGGCAGAGCTTGGGGTTGCAACTGTCTCCTGGCAAACCACACCCACAAGAAAGTCTCCGGATGGTGCCCCCCTGGTATGTGGTGTTGGGAGCTCTCAAAAAAATCCCACCAGCTAGAGCCATGGGGGTTGTCGGCGTGCAGGGCAGGGCAAGGCTCTCCTGGGGAGGGGCGGAGAGGTTTTTTTCATTTAAGTCATTGAAATAAAAGCTGATGGTTTCAAAATGTTTGACTGGCCTGGGTCCCAGTCAGTATCTATGAATCAATGAAGCGGTTACAGGATTTGATTGATATCTCCCCAGGGAGTAAGGTTCCACCTGAACTCAAGTTTAGAACAGTTTTGGTCTAGAAGGCCACGCTGTGCTTAGAGCAGTGAGGAGACAGAGAAGGAGGACCGTCAGTCATAAATCTGCCATTTTGCTCTAACCTAGTGCAGCCCGAAAGATAGGCTCTTTGGCTCCCTCTTTAGCAGGTTGGTCTACAGGTCTCTGCTCTGTGTTGGGCTTCTCTTCTGCCTCTCCTCTCCCTAACTGTAGTTTTTGCATTCCCCTGCTGCTAGAGGTAGCTCAGCCAGCCTCTGCCTGAGCTTGTCTGGTGTCAGGGGTCGGGGTGTCTTGCATTCCCTGTGCACAGAACCCAGCGCGGGGTGGGGGTGGGGCAGGTGGAGATGCTTGTTAATAAATATCTTTTGACTTCGATGCATGGAAAGGGAGCGGAGGGCCACAGCCGGCCAGCAATATTTCACCTGGTTGTTTTGCTGAATGTCAGACCAGAGTCAAAAGACAAAGTGCCTGTGATTTTCCATATTGACTAGATTTGCAATCTACGCAGAGAAAGACGTGTTCTCACGTGAGAGTGTGTGGGAACTAACACCTAGTCTAGTCACTCTACCTTAGCAACAGGCACAGGGCACGGGGGCCACTTAATCTCAGCCCTCTGGTGACTCAGCCAAGTGGCTCCTCTCTTCTGTTTTTAAAGATAGACAGGCTGGGTGAAATGGCAGGTTCCTCTCTGTTTTATTCCTCACTACCGAGCTACCAATAATCCAATTATTATTTCATTATATGAGATCTATGCTCTGGGATATCTGTGGCCAGAGTCTTTAAGGATATTGTTTTATATGCCAGAGCTTTAGAATAAGAAGCTTTGTTCTGGAGATAGAGCCGAGTGGGACAAAGTCCTTGCCCAGCATGCGGGAGGCCCTACATTCAAGCCCCAGTAACACACAAGTGCGCGTTCTTGAACACATGGGCGCACCTTAGTATCTATTAATGCACAAGATAACCAGTGCTCACCCTATAGAATTTATTTAATTCCAAGAAGAAAACAACTATAACAACTGCTAATTCGTCTTTGAAATTACTATATATACAGTCTTCTTCACCCTTACCAAACCTGTAGGTACTGTATTGTAAGATATAGATGGTTGTGGCCCATTTCCAATGTGAGGCATGATTAGAGTTTATCAGAGTGCCCGGAGGGGCCTAGTTGGCTGCTGGCGCCTGCTTATCTTAGACAATGAGAATTAGAAACTTTCAGGCTGTCTGTTACTTAACTGAGTTCAAGATGGGAAAGGGATTTGAGAATTAAAACACACACACACACACACACACACACAAACAATGTCATGGGCTGAACGTGGTGGCACATGCCTTTTATCCCAGCACTTTGAAGGCAAGAGGCAAATGGATGTATGTGATTAGGACTAACATAGGCTGCCTAAGTATCAGGACAGCCAGGAATACACACAGTGAGACCCTGTCTCAAAAAACAAAACAACAAAACAAAAACCACCATCATCTTTTGTCAAATAGCATTCCAGTGACCAGTTTTGTTTTGTCTTTTGGCTTTTCTCCATGCCTGCATCCCCTTTTTGCAGAATTGCAAAAATTGCAAAAAAAAAATATTAAAACTGGTTTGTTTCTACTAGCCTTCTGAATTCATTATTGTCTTTCCCCGACATATATTACCATTTTGAACATTACGCTGATTGACTGATTAATTAATTATACTCAGGGTCGGGAAACTTGATGGCAGAGCTGGGATTTGAACCGTGATTTAGCTTGCTCAAGACCCTTCTCTTTTGTTACTAATGATGCTTTCTAAACACAGAAGTGTTGGCTTGTTTTTAGTTTATTTTTTTCCTCTAAGGATGACATTTAAGGATAAACCTCTACAATTGGGCTGATGTGACAGCAAAATAAAATGCCCAAAGATAGAGACAAGCACTAAGAGTTATAATAGATGCAGTTTAATTTAATTAAAATTAAAAATACTTACACTTTAAAGAAGAACTTCTTCATTTTTTTTCCACTCACAGCCCCCTTTAGGTCAAGATATTCATAGAATGTGGGCATGTAGAAATGGGGTTTCTTTTGTGCCTTGGTTCTGTTTAATCCCTCCACTGTCCTGCAGGCTTCTAGAGGACAAGAAATGACTCTGAAGTGGCTGGCCAGTTTTCACAGGTTCCTGCAGTGCCAGTGATCACCATTTGCTTATTTCATTCAGTGCAGTTAGCGAGAGGAAGTTCCTTCTTGTCAGTCATTTCTTTCCAGCACAGGTACGGCTTATTGTTGTCTACTAATTAATGAATTGTTATCTTATTCATTTAATAATTATTAATGATTAATATTAATAATTAACTGATTATTGATCAACTTGCAGATTAGCTGCCAAAGTAGAAATGCATCACAAATACCATTTATATTTTTCCCTGCACTTTTTTTTGTTTCTGTTTTCTTTTGCCACTGAGCGGTGGCTCTAAGAGTTCGCTTCTCTCTGTCTTCTCACAGCCAGCAGCAGCCAGAGAGTGCATGCGAAAATGGGGTCACATTAACTAAGATGGAGTCAGCTGAGCTGGAAGGGGTGAGTTAGATTGCTGCGCAGGCGAGGGGAGCCCGAGCCTGGCGTGGGTGTGGGCATTCATGCCTTTCCTGGGAACTAAAGCAGGTTATTGAGCTAGTGAGAGGCTGATGCTTCGCCAGTGGAGGGAATCAAAGGCTCACCTTGTTCTCATGAATGAGACATCTTGAGACACTGGCTCTGGAACTCAAACCCCATAGAGAGTGCTTCACTGGGGCCAAGCTTCGTACCCCCAGTGCTTGTCTCAACGATGGAAGACGCTATGGCAGAGTACTCTTTCTCCTCTTTACAAATGGCTTGATGCATGGGGAAGCAGTGAGCATAGCTGAGTAAGTTTTTTTTGTTTTTTTTTTTTAAGATCTAAAGGTAAATTTTGTGGCTCCTATTGATTTCATTTACTAAGAGAAAAGACATATTTGACCCTTCCTAGCTATGAAAACAAGATTTATTCTCTCAGTGTATAGTGCCTGGCATATCATATCCAGCCACAAGAATGGATTTAAGAAACTGTCTTAGATTGTTCTCCATCCATCCGTCCATCCATCCATCATCCATCCATCCATTCATCCATTCATCATCCATCCATCATCCATCCATCATCCATCCATCCATTCATCATCCATCC
This sequence comes from Ondatra zibethicus, assembly GCA_004026605.1. NCBI lineage: Eukaryota > Metazoa > Chordata > Mammalia > Rodentia > Cricetidae > Ondatra > Ondatra zibethicus. Next base: position 93,682 of record PVIU01004377.1, on the reverse strand, counting down.
ATCCATCTATCCATCCATCATCCATCCATTCATCATCCATCCATCCATCCATCCATCTATCCATCCATCATCCATCCATTCATCATCCACCCACCCACCCATCCATCCATCCATCCATCCATCATCCATCCACCCATCCATCATCCATTCATCATCCATCCATCCATCCATCCATCCATCCATCCATCCATCCATCCATCCTCCCACAAATTCAGTTACAACACCTACCAAGCCACCGATCTATTCAGCAATATAGTCATCCATTTATCCTTTGTAAGTATGAGTGTATTTATCCACCCAGCCACCATTCATCAATATCATTCATCGATACACCCATCTATCATCTATTCATCTACCATCCACTCAAACATTCATTTATAAAATTCACCATCATGTTCAGCTGTCTACCCATCCATCCATCCATCCATCCATCCATCCATCCATCTATCCATCCATCTGTCCTTCTGTCTGTCTATCATCCCTCTATCTACCCATCACTCATTAATCTAGCTCTCCATCCCTGTTGACAGGCCTACTATGGCTGCCTGCCTTTGTATAGGACCTGAGGGGGGCCTGACTAGAAGCTGTGAAACGGTCCATGATCCCCAAAGAGCCTCAAGCATACCTGTTCGGCCGTTCTGTCTGGAGTGTGCCTGACTGGTGAAAGTGGGGCCAGAGAATGTCTTCCTTTCTCTCTTCTCACTGCAGTTATCTTTGCAGACTCTGCCTAGTCCTAGTTTCTCCAGAGGTTTTGAACTCTTGACGAATGCATATGATGTGTGCATGAGGTCTGTCCCCAGAGCCAACACAACCTTCCAGTGCCTGTGTTGGCTCCCTGCCATAGAGCCTTAGATTTTACAAATGTTCAAGAGGCATCTATATTTCCCTGGCTGCCAACAGGGGCGTCTATGGCAGGGCCTGGCTGCTCTGCAGGTTAGAGAGTTCTGAGAAGAACCCTTAAAGAGGGTCTTCAGAGGTTCTAGATAGCTGTATGGATGGGGATTAGGACTCCTCATGGGAGCCTTTGGCATAGAGACCTTCAGTAGACATGGGAGGGGGCAAAGGTGGGGTGGGTAAGGATAATGTCACAGACGGATAGATGCTAAGCCTAGCGCTCAAAGTTACTGAGCTGTGCTGAGTGTCAAGCCCGCATCTCATGAGTCCTGCCTGCTCGCCTGACTGCAAAGAGTCCAGGCAAACCGCTCCCACCGCCAGCCTGTTCTGGATGCCAGCCATGTTTGCCAGTCAGGAGAAGCAGACCAAGTGCCAGCCTTGTTCCCCGCTAGCTCCATGTCACCAGCAGGCTCTTCCACTCCCTGGCATCGTGGACCATGGTCTTTCCCCACCCTGCTTGCCCCAGATGATCAAGGTTTTTGCTCGGTGACTGACAATGTTGTCAGTAGGAATTTCCCCCAGAACCCAGGCTTATTATTATTGGTTTTGAGATAGGCTTTTGTCGTGTAAACATAGATGGCTTTGAGCTAGTTCTATATTATCACCGATTGGCCTTGGCCTCTTGATGATCGTCCTGTCACTGCCCCTTAAACACTGAGAGTACATACAGGTGAGTGTCCCTGCACCTGGCAAAGGACACGGGTCTGGGTTTCTCAAGCTTGCCTCTTTCCAAACATTTTTATTTTTGATTTCTGCAGTTCCGGGGATGGAACCCAGGACCCTGGGCATGGTAGATACTCAAGCTGCCATGGAGCCACATCCCCAGTCCTCAGAGCTCAAAGACAATGGGGTAGAGCGTGAAGGGAGGGTGGTCACAAGGTCAGGTGGCACCGGAATCACCTCTATCTCAGGGTCCTTGGATGCTTCTGGATAACCTGTGAAGGGTCAGTCAAGTTCTTTGGAGGACTTGAGGACAAAAACAAAACAAACAAACAAACAAACAAAACCAAAAATAATATCTAAGACTATCTAGAGAAATAAGAGCAGTTTAACTTTCCCCACAAGATATGCAAAGTGAGGGTGAGCCAGCAGACAACCATAGGTACCTTGTGCCTGGCCTTCAGCTCTCAGCCCCCGGTGCCCACTCTGTCTGGGGAGGGTAGCTTCAATGCTCGCCCCGCGTACTTTTGGAGAACCATGAAGATGTTAACACCTTTAGAGTTGTAGAGGGTTCTAGATGACACTGCAAAGACACAGGCACCGAGTGAGAAGGGGAGGACAGGGGAGTCTAAAAATAGCCTGCAGGGAGGGCTCCTGAGGCCATCTCCCCTGTTTTCTCTGTCTGTGTTGGACAGAGCAGCTGAGTACAGTCATCCTCATGGGGCAGGGGTGAAGGGACTGTGCAGTGGACTGGGAAAGGGTCCAGAGAAGGCATCTAGAGGTGATGCAATCATGACTGCAAACTGGAGCTGGGGGCCAGGTCAAGCTCAGTGCCTCCTGGGGAACTCTCAGTGATGGTGGTGCCTAAGCACCCTCTGCCGTTGCGTTGTTCTCTGACCCTGGAGAGGATAGTGAAGGTTGCCCTGTGACTTTTCTCTCGAGACTAGACCATGGCTTCCTGCAGGCCTGCCTCTCACAGTGGAGACCTGGCCTTCGGATGACCAGGACACTGGCCCTCTGTGGATTTGAGGGAGGAAGGTTGACAGTTACCCCACAAACAGATCCCAAAGCCCTCAGAACCCGGAAGAATGACTCACCAGTGGCCCGGTTCAGGCAGCTGGCTCCAGAGACAGTTTGGAACAGGTGGAGACTTGTCTGGTTCCCATCAATCACCTACTGTTATACTGGGTCATGGAAGAAGGAACGGAGGCAAGTTACCCAAGTTGGGTAGTAAAGACCTTGTGGGGAAAGGACTAATTCTATCTGTGGAATCAGCCGCTTTATGTGGGTGGCCATGTTTTGGGAATGGCTTATTCTCCCAGTTTTAGGGATTAGAAGCCAAAGACAGAAACAGATTAATCAACTGGCCCACACTGGCACGATTTTTAGCTCTTTGTTTGTTTGGGACATGGACCCGTGTGTCTAACTGCCCATCGTGTTGGGGGGGATGTGAAAAATGATAGTTAAGCTGTTTCATTTGTTCCCTGTGCTCAGACAGTGAAACCCAGAGAGAGTCCAGAGCTCACTGTCTTGGCCAGTGTTTGCCAGCTTGACACGCGCTAGAGTTAACTAGGGAAAAGGACTCTTGATCGAGAAAATGTCTCCGTCAGATTGCCTGTAGGTAAGTCTGTAGGGCATTTTCTTGATTAATGATTGATGTTGGAGGGGGCTGTGCCACTCCTAGATACTTGGTCCCAGGTAGAAAACAGGCTGAGTAGGCCCTGAGGAGCAAGCCGGTGAGCAGCACTCCTCCACTGCCGGCTTCCGTTTCAGTTCCTGCCTTGGATTCCTGGCTTGGCGTGCCTTTGAGATGGACTGTAGCCTGTAAGCCAAATAAAGCCCCTCCTCTCCAAGTTGCTTTTGGTCACTGTTTTATCACAATAAAGAAACCAAACTAGGACCCTCACTCTGTGAACTGACTCTTAGGCTCCACAAGTTCAGAGAAAGTCAGTGGAGGGTTTGACCCTGCCCATGGCTTGGTTTTGGAAGGCCTGATTTGGAGCATCCCCACAGTCATTCTGTGGCTTAGAGCTGAAAGATGCATCCCCAAGCCCAGATTTTCTCTGGGTATCTGGTTGCCCCAGCCTGGAATCTGAACCGATCCATTCTCCATGGGTGAATAAGTGAAACAATCCAGCTTGGACAGGGAGCACCCTTAACAAGCCTGGGAATGGGCTCAGAGGAGTATGGGGCTCAGGGGAGCTGCACAGGGTGGGAAGGGGGAGGTGACTATACACTGGCCTCCTCTTGTCTCACTGCCCCTCCATCCCCACCCCTAGCCCTCTCTGCTTGGGAACCTGCTGGGCTGCTGCTCTCTGTTCCTGGCCTGCTGAACGGTGGGAATTTGTTTTGGTGGTAGATTGGATTTTCCCTGGAGACTGTTTGAATTACCTCTATCTCTTTTCATTTAATTAGGCGGAGGCTGGTATCCATTGTGTCCAGTGGGGCCTTCCTGCATGAATAAATAGTAACATGTTTGTTTTCTTTTGGGTGGGGTTCATTTTTAAAAAGAGGAGTTAAGTCATTGGGTAACAGGTAGAGGTAAAGTTTTATACCCCCTTCACCCCGAGCCAGCTCAGTAGGTCTTTTCCCTATTTCTTCTTGGTCCTAGTATTGCTCAATGCATTCAGAACCTCCTCTGTTCTCACTCTTCCCTGGCTAGTCTCTCTCTCTCCCTGGGAATTAGGCACTGCCTTCTTCACACTGCTTGCCTAACATTACCCCCCTCCCTTTACCGTAGTTTTCGAACTGACCCTTCATCCCTCTGCCCTGTTTTCCCCAGCTCTTGGCTACTGCAAGTGGCAGGAAACTTGTTAAATGCAGTCTGGCCATAAAATACTATGCAGCCAAGAAAAAGAAGTCAGAGATCCTTCCTATACCAACATAGAATTGCTCACCAAGAGATGCTATAAAAAAAGCAAATGCTATAAACCACTTGTCTTTTTAAAAAGGCTTTTTACCTATGTACACAGCATTTCTGGAAACATCTGAAAGATCTTTGCTGCTTCCAGAGAAAGGGAACGGAGGCTTGGTTTAGAGAGAGAACTAACTTACATGTTTTAAACATTTACATTTCTTTATCCTCACCACCCCCTCCCCATGTGTGTTTCTGTGACAGGCATGTATGTGGAGGTTAAAGGACACTTTTTTGGAGTTAGTTGACTCCTTCCTCTATGTCTGAAGAGAGCTCAGGTTGTCAGGCTTGGCAGTGAGCAAGTACCCTTTATCTCGTGATTCATCTCACTGATCCTTTTATATAATGAATATTTAAAGCATATTTTTGCAATTTTTAATTATTATGAATGTTTATCACTTTTTGTAACAGAGGCTGTCTTATGAGACGAAAATGTTAAACTTGGAAATATGAAGCAGTACATGCTTAACCACCAGGTGTATTGAGAGCTGGCTTGGAGGATTCAGATTTACATTACAGTCCGGCCCAACAACCAGTGTGCAACTGTTGGCAATTGACTTTATTTTAGAAACCCTAGTTCCCTCATGAGCGACATGGGACAGGAACAGCTGCCACTCTCTGAGATATACAAGCTTATACTTTGCTGTTAGTTAAGAGTGTCACTAAATGGACTTGCTGTAATGTCTTTATAAAATTCTGCATGAAATGCAGATTCTGCAGATCATTAAAGGTGACTTTAAGAGCAAATGTTCCAGTCTTCTGTTTAGAAAGTGACAGAGCTCCTAAGAACAGCTCTGCGTCTGAGGTGGGTGAGAAAGGCCACTGAAGAGTCTCCTAGAGGCCGAGTCTTGAGTGAGTGACGGAAAGAATGGATAGGATGCCCTGTGAGGTCACTCACCAAGGGCCAAGTGAGCAGAGGAAGCATAGAGAATGCAGGTAAAGCCATTAGGAGCAGTCAGGCTGGAGACGTGTCCTCTCCAGGTTGATGACCAGTGATAAAGAGGCTGGTACCGAGTTATTAAGACCCAGGCTGAAGCATACACTTCAAGAGTTTACCCCATAAGCAGTGGGAAGCCTGAAGATGCAACTAAAGGGGCATCTAAAGCTTCTAGCATTGACACAAATGGTCTGTGTGTCAGGGATTTGGACTTGCTAGGGTGTAGCTGCAGTGGCTTGTCTCTGTAATGCCCCTCCCAACCTTGTGATACCTCAGTGGTTGTGTTTGGGCTCTCTGGGGCTGTCTGTGTTTCCCTGAAGTGCTGGCAGGCAGCTGAGTCTTTGGCTGGGTCTGCCAGAACACCCCCACCCCCACCACTGGAGTTTACCATGTACTCTAGTTCCTCACAGCATGGTGGATGGGCTTTAAGGGCAAGCCACTCCAGGCCTGCCAGGGACTAGAAAGTGTCTCCTCAGAGAGTTCTAGGAGCCTGGCGGCAGCTTATCTGCAGACCCTTTCATCAAAGCAACTACCAGGTCGTGTCTGAGTGGAAGGGTTGAGAATCGTTGAGATCATGCCTCAGTGGAGGAACAGTAGGGGTCAGAGACACTTGGGAGCATTTCTGCAAAATGCATTCTGCTGCAAAGAAGGGTGTGGGAAAAGCCAGGTGTTGCAGACAAGCAAATATCTGTTAGAATCTGCTGTGTGTTAAGATTCCAGGAATATAATGATGAACAAAACTAGATATAATTCAAACTTTCTGGAGGTGATGGACGGATAGAGGAGCAGACATTCACTTTTCAAGCATGCAGTGTAGAAGACTCTGCTGGAGGTAGGGCTGTGAGTTCTTATGACAGCTTCTTGATTTTATGGTCAGAGAGGGGAGGGAATGTTTCCCTGAGGATGTCTGAGTTGAGAAGAAAGGAGGGTAGAAGGGCGGGGATTAAGGCAACAGGGGAAGAAGGTGGGTTTTCCACACTCGGGTGCCAAGGCGGGATGGAGTCTTATGAAATGATTGTGTAGTCCTGGGGAGAGAGGAGGATGATTACAAAACTCAGTGGTCCAAGTCCATCATTAACCAGACCTCTCCTTTCTCTGGTGCTTGAAACATCTGGTTGACCACAGTTTCCCCTGCAACAATCCATAGCTTCCCACTGCACGAAGGAAGACGAGAAGATGGAGCTGAAGCCTATCTCTCTGGTTCCAGCTGCAGACGGGGACACTGGTCCAGCATCAGTAGAAGTTGGCAGCAGATGCCTGAGCCACTCTGCAGCAATCTGGAAGCTAGTCTTGGGATCCAAGCGGCACATCCACTTCAGTACTTCTCCGTGCTGGACTCGAGAGGAATCAAGGAAAGCATTTAAGTCCCTCATCTCTATGGAAATCAAATGGAGAACATTTATAGCTAGGCAGTCTTAGAAGAAGAATCTATCTTGACCGAGTTGGTTCCAGAAGCATGAAGGTATTTTGGTTTTATTGCTAATAGCAGTAGATTGGGAGGTGCCTGAAGAGGGCTCCCCCAGTCATCTGGGTTAAAAAGCACAGAAACTGACTTGGGTGGGTTGCAAAAGTGAGGAAAAAAATTTCAGGTGCTTTCCAATGTTTACTAGTGTCTATGGATTAGAATCTTAGCCCAGCCATGTGCACAGATGATTACCCAGCTCACACAGCACCTGAAGAGGTCCCTTCAGGAAAAGGTAGGTAGTGTTTTTCTACCAAGACTCCTCCACCAGCCTGTGCAGCAGAGAGAAAGCAATGCTTAGCAACGGCTTCACACGTGGCCATCAGAGATTCCAGTAATACAACTTGCCTTTTCTGTTGATGGTGATGATGGACACTCAGCTGCTCCCCACTATCATTCTTGTTCATTTCAAAGCAGCCACAGTATCCAGGCACCTGCAGTTTTCAACTGCGGGCACTTGGTTACGTTTCCCTGAAGCATGCTGAGTAGAGAACTGGGGATTCTTTCTACATTCTGAGATAATGTTTGTTGACTTCCCCTTCTTCTTCAAGGGAGGGATGTCTGAAAGGTCACCACAACCTCCACCAGGTGTAAACGGATGAACTTTACTAATTCTATCTGTGTTTCCCCTGGCCTGGAGAATGTCTAACTCCATGTCACCCCAGTGCTGTGCCCACTCTTGTTTGATCATCTCTGCCATAGTTTGACACAGAATGTCTTTACGGTGGTTCTCTTCCAAAACACTCGTTGTCCCACTTGTGGTTAGCTCCATGATGCTGGTCTTCAGAGAGACCTCCCATAGAGACACACTGTTCCACTGAAACCTGGCACCATGTTCCAGGATCCGCAGGCCAAAATGACCATGACAATTTGTGTTTTCCCACACAACCTCCAATCACACGGGGCACAGATAGGCACTTTTCTTCAAACTCTTCTCAAAAGCTGAGTGCTTCCTGCTGGCCATGCTGGGTGGAGCTGGCTTCCATCATGACTGTTACTGGTTTTCCCAGTTCCTCACTCAGTATGTTTACTTGCCCTATCTCCATAGCTAGTGCCAGGAATTCCACCATCATCCCAGATGATGAACACGGGGCATGCACAGGTCCCTTAGCAGGACCACACATGGATACTGGGCCGTGGAAGGCTGGTATTCCATCAACATATTTTACAGGGATAATTTTCAAGGCAAAATAGCAATAAGTATTTGTTTCATACATAAACAAGGTTGCTTCTTTTGCTTAGCATAAAATCAGATCATGTGAAGGTGGAACTGATAGGCGTCTGTTGAAGAGAGAGAATGGGACAGTGAAAGAGAGCCTCTCTCGAATGCCATCCTTTGAGAGCTGGAAAGATGGGGACTGCCCAGCCAGTGCGGAGGGGTGGGGTAACCTTCCTACTCAACAGACCAGAGCCCAGCCAGGCAGTGGTGGCACACACCTTTAATTCCAGTGGAAGGGAAAACATCCTAGCTAAGTAGAGCAGCAAAGACAGGAAGAAACAGGGAATTCTCCAGATCCAGGAGAAAGAATAGACACTCTTGGGATCCCTAAAGGGTTGCAAATAGCACATTAGATGTTATGTGCACACTGTATCTGTTAGAGACCGCGGGAACAATTCCACACTGTTGCGACGGCCCCATCTTATAGAGAAAACCCGATGTGAGTCAGGAAGCAGCTGTCCAGGTGAGACCACAGTGTGGCTCCATGTGGAGACAGGAATCCGCACCAGTAACCCATGTCTGGTGATTCACCTAAAGAAATGGGGTGACCCTAAAATGACTAATAGGTGGAAGAGTGCTTAGAGGATCGGGTGTGCTTTTAGCTGTGCCCCAAAACGATGGGGCCTTACTTTACCACGGAAATGACTTAGAGGCAGGCATTTGAGGCAGGTCTTAAGATGGCCTCTGAATATCCGGGGAAGGTTGCTAACAGCCATGATGGCTGTGACTGTGGGATTATAATTTATTGCTGAACTTGCCTCTTCCTCAGAGTCCTTGTGTAGGGACAAGCCTTAATCTCATGAGAAAAACACTTGTTTCCTATATGGCCATGACCTTAAGGGAGTCAGGAGGACCAGGAAGTCCTGAGTCACCTGCTTCTGTGCTTAGTCCAGGTGTCTGTCCCCAGCTACTGCCTCCAAAGTCCTTAAAAACATTGGGTGAAATGAATGCACGATTCAGGCACCTCCTGGATGTGGTTGGATGTGGTCTCTCTGCCTCAGAGTTTAGATGTAAAAAAATGAATGAAATGTCTGCCCTGGCAATGCTGAAGCATGCACGGGCAGCCCGTATATGGCGGCTCTGTTGAATTTGTCCATATTGGGTTTCGTGGTCTAAGTTGTTGAGGACGACTGACCAGGTCTCTTCCTCAAGAGGGCACCAGATCTCATTACAGATGGTTGTGAGCCATCATGTGTTTACCGGGAATTGAACTCAGGACCTTTGGGAGAGCAGGCAGTGCTCTTAACCACTGAGTCTTATGTGCAGAAGGCTTGTTATCCAATGCAGTGGAGTTGTTCAGAAGTGGAGAGTCTGGAAAGTGGCCAGATCATGAGGACACTGATTTAATGGACTAATCCATCAATGAATCCATAACTGAATGGCATTACTGCAAAGTGACAGAAGCTAGGAGGCAGGGCCCGGCTGGAGCAAACATGTCACTGGGTGTGATGATTGATCTTGCCTGGGTGAGGATCACCTAGGAGACACACCTCTGGGAGAGTGTTTCCAAGAGCCCTTCCAGAGAGGTTGGATCAAGACAGAAAACTTTGCTCTGAAAGTGGGTGGTCCTTTCCACGGACTGGAGACTCAGACTAAATTTAAAAAGGAGAAAGGAAGAAACCAGCCAAGGACCAGCATTCCCTTCTTTTGCTTCCTGAATGAGGACCCATTAGGCTGCCTCACAGTTCTGGAGCCACAGCTAGCCCTGTGTTTGCTACAATGTCATCCCTGCCCATGGTGGCCGTGTCCCCTCAACTGTGAGCCAGAGTACACTTCCTTCCTTAAGCTGCTTTTGCCAGGCATTCTGTCACAGCGAGAAAAAGCCATTCAGACACTGGGTGTACCCTGAAGGCTACACCTTGTCCTTGGCACCCCCACCCCCTTCATGTCACTTCCTGAAGGACAAGGAGGAAGAGCCGGGCATGGCGGTGCACACCCAAAGGCTAGCAGCTTTCCTCTGTTATAGCGCTCTATTCTGCCGTGTGTCAGATTCGCCCCTCAGTTCTCTTCATGTAGACACTGACATAACGCTTAACTCACAGGGCTGTGTGTTTGTTGAAGGAGGCCACAGATGCTGTCTACTAATATTACAGTGTTGTATGTTTGCGAGTTATGAATCAGTTCGGCCCATTTAGGACTCTTCATAGAGTTAAGATGGTATCTCTCCATCATTCTCTCTCAGGGGAACCCTCTAGACTGGTTGATGAGCTTTGGTCTCTGATCAAAATCTTCCCAACCTTCTGTTTCGTACAGTCTGTGAAGGAAAGGGCAAGTTTTACATTCTTATTTTTTAAGAGTAATTTTTATTTGTGTGTGTGTGTCTACACATATGTGCAGGTGTCCTAAAAGCGTAGAAGAGGACATGAGAACTGGAGTTACAGGTTGTGAGCTACCTGAGGTGGGTACTGGGAACCGAACTCGGGTCCTCTGCAAGAAGAGCAAGTTCTCTTAACTACCGAGCCATCCCTTCAGCCCTGATCTTTGGCATTTTAAACGATTGTTAAGAAGAATGCTATTTCATGACACATGGAAATCATATGAAATTCAAATCTTCCTGTCCATAAATACGAAGTGTTATTAGGAGGCAGCCATGCATGTCGGTTGACACTGGTGGCTATTTCTGTTCCAGCTCCTTTACCGTATATAGTTCCTGTCCACTGCACCAGAATAACAGAGGTCTCAGTGAACCCGGTCCTGAGGCATCACATGGGCTGTGTCTACGGCTCTCAAACTGTTGGGTCGGTGATAAATTCCTGCAGACTCGGTTTCTGAGAGGACATCAGCTAGGTCTGCTCTTGCATAGGCAGTGCTGACAAGACCCTTGAGAGAGAGCCCTTGTGCCCAAGGCAAAGAGAAAGGCCTGTCCCCTTAGGATGGAGGCAGCTGTCTGACTGAGTCCAGAGGCACAAATCCCACCCTGCCTGCTGCATTGGAGCTATTGAAGTTGCCTGTGTGTCAGCTGGTAGAGGGCTTTGCTTGCTGACAGGTCTCCCATTTAAATATAATCACCTTTTTATACCCACGGAGCTCTCTGAATGCCTCTCCCCACCCAGAGCTTTCCCTGATGATTGAAAAGAGCTAATCCAACGAACGGCATTATCTCCTCTGAATGGACCCCGTTTATCACCTGGACAAGCCCAGAAACTTCAACCCCAAGCTTCTCTTTGTTGTAGCAACAGGTGCTCGGGAAGGGAGTGCGGTTGGGCGGGGAAGGATGTGCTTAATGCCGGAATGGGAAGAAGGGGGCTGTGGAATGCTCTTTAGGGGAGACCTTTAGAAGGGGAGTCAGCTTCCCTCTGCCATAATGGTCTGGGACAGAGTCCCTGCAGCACTCAGGGTGGCAGTGACAGATACAAGGACCTCACGGTGTTCTGAAAAGTATTCCACGGCTGAACCGAGTGTACTAGAAAAGGAATGTTTCCTAAAATATACCAAGGGAGCAAAAAAAAAAATTTAAGGGAAGATTGATTTTTCTTTGTTTTCTAATTCTGTATGTGAGTGTCAGTATGGCTTGAGCCAATTTAGTGACTAGAAGAGAAATTTTACAAACGGAGTAATAGCCAGGCATGGTGACGCTCACCTGTACTCTCAGCACTTGGGAAGCAGAGGCAGGAGGACCAGGGTTCAATACCAGCCTGGGCTACATGAGATCTTGCATCAAAAACAAACCCACAAAAAAACAGAAATAAAAAGAACGAAGTAGGAAGAAAGAAAGAAAGAAAGAAAGAAAGAAAGAAAGAAAGAAAGAAAGTGTAAAGTGGGAAAAATAAATGCGTGAATGAATTCATTTAATTTTTTTTGGTGAAGGGAGTGCTGGGGATTGAACCCAGAACCTTGTGCATGCTAGGCAAATGCTCTACCACTGAGCTCCACACTTCTTGCTTCAGTGTAATCCTGTATGTCTTTATATATATTTTTTATTAATTAAATTTTTTAAATGTATTTTACATCCTGACCACAGTTTCCCTTCCCTCCTCTCCTCCCATTTCCCCCGGCGCCCTCCCTCTAGCCACTCCTTGCTTTGTTTCTGTTCAGAAGGAGCAGGTCCCATGGGTGTCAGCAGAGAGTGGCATATCAAGTTGAGGTAGGACTGAGCTCCTCCCTTTGTATTAAGGCTGGGTGAGGCGACCCAATATGGGGACTAGATTCCCAAAAGTCAGCTCAAGCATTTGGGACAGGCCCTGTTCCCACTGTTAGGAATCCCACAAATAGACCAAGCTGCACAACTGTCACACATACCTGCATGGTTTTCCAGTTGCTTTATTTATAACGTCTTTTCTCCCAGGGAGTTGTGTTTTTCTTGAGAAAAGGACAAAGGTTATAGCAACCATGATCACGCACAAGCAGCAGAATTGTCATAATCAGCTGAAGCTCAAAGGGGAGTTGTTAGTTTCTGTAATCAAACCAAAGGCTGGCGAGTAGTGCTGACTTCAGGGACAGCTGGGGACACAGAGGAGACACTGCTCCTCATGTTGTTTCTGCCCATCCACACACAGGTCTTTCTTTCTCAGACTGGCACCCAGGGTACCCATGACAACTGATTGACAACCTGAAATCTTTACCTCAAGGAAGACCTGCCCTTTCCTCTGGGGTCGAATTCAGAAACTCTTAAAGGAGCAGTGGCCTCCCTTGGCTCATGTGCACATCGGTAGTCTGGGCAACAGAATTTCATAGCTGGAAACTTCTAGTAGAATACAACTGGCATTGTGTGGGAGGAAGATGTCACTAGAGGAGAAGGGTGCATTTCTAGAAGAAAGTGAAGGTGTCCCAGGTATACAGAACAAGAGGTCCTCATCTGAATCTCTCGTCTTTTGAACAGCCTTCCTCTAGGCTTGATTCGAAGTTGAGCAGAGATGCACAAGACATACTGTGAGCCATTTCCTTCCATGCTGCCATCTTCCATTCCTCATTCAAAATTTGTCTCTATGCTGGGACTGCCTAAAAATAGTCTTTCTCAGAGTACACTCCCTCCTATATCCCCTGTAGATCAAGAAACTTCTTTTTGATTTTCACCGACAAATGTCACAAGCACCTTGGTTTTCTTTTTTTTCCCTCTTGATTTTAGAAAGTTCCTTGCATTGAACGCACAAGGTCCAACCTTGAGGCAGGGGACTGCTTTCCATCACTGGGATAAAATACCCCAGGGGAAAAATCATCTTAAAAGGCAAAACAAACAGAACAACTATGTTTATTTTGGCTCATAGTTTTGGAGGTTTCAGTTTTTGAGTTGCTTGGCTCCATTAGCTTTGGGCTTGTAGTCAGGAGTGTGTGGTGGAGAAAAACTGTCACCTGGAGGAGTTCAAGACTCAGAGGCAGAGAGGAAGGAGCTAAGATCCCCTTCAAGAACTTGCAATACCTTTACTTCCTTCCCCTAGGCCCTTACCATCAAAATGGTAACAAACATCCATGCAAGGCCCATCCAGCTCAGACAGAGAATTTCTGGTCAGCTCTTGTTGTTCATATATGAGTGTGCATTAGCTTTATTTGGCAGATCATGTGTGCTTGACCTCACAGCTCTGGGACGCATGGATTTTTATCTTGCTCTCAGCTGAGGAAACCTAGAGGAGCTTGTCTGACAGTTTATAGATTTCAAGCAGTCAATTTACGGTGTGGTCATGGGATTTTGTGAGGCATGCTCAAAAAGCAGAAATTTTCAATACAGGAAGCAATGGCTCTTTAATGGTAGCTTCCTATGGCTGCATTAAAAGCTTGGAGAAATTCTAGAGCCATTAGAAGGTTTTGAAAATCCTGAACTCAGCAAAAGGACCAGGTTCTGTCTGCCCACGCTTGTCCAAGTCCACAATCTTGAGTCTCCTCTGGTTCTTAGGAGTGAAACTGACAATTTCAAATAACTAATAAATAACTAAATAAACATACACACGCACAAATAAATTGACACAGACATATGAATGAAATGAAAGCAGGAAGGGAAATGTGAGGGGTCTCCTGGGAAGAGGGGGCAACAATAGAGGAGAGAGGGCTACATGTGTCATGGAAGCAGAGGGTGTGTTACTTGGAAGGACAACAGCAAAGCTTGGGGGATGAGAGAGAGCGGAGGGGAAATGAGTAAAAAAATGTCATGATGTATGAATATGTCACAACGAAATCCATTTCTTTGTTAAAGAGAAAGTTAATTTTTAAGTGATTTTTTTTAAAAGCAGGGTTTCTCTGCATAATCCAAGCTGACCTTGAACCTGTAGTCTTCCCGCCCTCATCTCCTGAATGAGTTGGATTATAGGCATGCGCCCCATGCCCCCTCAGTGATAGGAATCTATCGTGCAGCTCCTTCTCCAACACTGAAGTTAATTAACTCTGACTCCTCAGCGCCAATGCCCATTTCACTGGTACCAGCTCGTCAGGCTGCTGCTGCAGCAGAGAGTGGGCATAAGGGGAGGGTGCTGGCACGGCTCTCCAGATGCTCTGGGTTTTTCTCCTAAGACTCATTCTCATGCCCAAAGTAGTCTTGTGGCTCAGCCCATGGGGCCGTGAGGCTCTTATTCCAGTTTCTTTTTTCTTTGCCTTCAGGACTTCCCAGCTCTGGTCTCTTGGGGTTCCTGTGTATATATCCTGGGAGTGTAGAGTGGGGCAAGGACTGGGAGGGAGAGTTAAGGGGGGTAATATTTTTCAGTTCTTTCTCTAAAGTGTCTGCCTTCCCTTAATGGACACGGAAGTGAGCCAGCCGCTGACGATGCTGGCTGCAAGATTGGCTACCGCTTACATCATCTGGGCAGCCAGACTGGGGACAGGATGGGGGAGGTGGGAAAGAAATTGAGTAGGGATTAATCCATCCCCCGAGTGAATTGGTGGACAAAGGCAGTGGTGATCAGGTAACTTTTTTCCCAAGCACATGTCTTGGGGAGATGGAGGAGAGCCAGGGAGTGACATTAGTACACGCATGGGGTAGTTCCTATTGCTCCACCCTTTGCCAGCATCTGAGGTCCATTGCATGCTACTCTATGGAGCTCTGTTCTGTTAGCTCAAGTTCAGACTACACCCTGAAATATATCTTGAGTGACATCAAGTGGTCCAACATTAGTGGCTCTCTTGGTATGGGAGTGACATTGCATAGATTAGATTCTGCACGAGGATCCGCCCCCACAGCTGGAGATGGGGGACCACACTTCTTCATCACTGCCCACTCTGAAGATCAGTATCAAGGTCAACTAAGTTGGGCAGGGCATCTCCGATCTTGGCTGCAGGGGCTTATATGCTTATAGGCTGGGTGGTGGGTGGCTTGGCTAGACAATGATAGTCTGGGCCATTTATTCATTGTACCGCACATGAACTCACTCATCCTCCCGCAGGAGAACTTGGGTCTGTCTGTGCGGCAGGGTTAGGGGCCCAAGAAAGTGAAAGGCACTGTTGCTTTGAATCACACTCTGTTGTGCAAGAAAATTACAAAATAGTCGGGTTCAGGAGATGGGAGAAGATGCTCCGTGTGTGTGTGTGTGTGTGTGTGTGTGTGTGTGTGTGTATGCGTGTGTGTGTACATCCATGGAGGTCAGAAATTAATACTAGGTGTCTTCTTCATTCACTCCCCACTTTATATTTTTGAGACAAGTTCTCTCGCTAAACCCGAAGCTCGATAATTCAACTGTCTTGGCTGGCTAGGAAGCCCCAGGGAGTTTCCTGTTTCTACTGCACAGTCCTGTGCTTGGTTTTCACATGGGTACTGGGGATCAGACTCAGAACCTCCTGTTAATGGGGCAAGCACTTGACTGGGCAAGCCTTCTCAGCTGCTCCACAACTGTTTGCCATCAGCGATGCTGTCTTTACTAGGAGGCAAAGAAACTTCCCGCTGGCCTGACCGGGCTTTTTGTCAGTTTGTGACATTCTCCTCCTGTTTTTCCTCCCGAGTTCCTTCCCCGCTTTTCCCTTTCCCACTGAGAGTCTAGAGGGATATGGATCTCTGAGAGCCAAGAAGGAATCTCTAAGCAGCGTTGGCCATTATTTCACCGCTAATGGAAAGCAATCAATCTTTGCCTCTTACTTTGTGGTGGCCCCACTGACTATGACATCCTTCATCTGTGGAGTTCATACACGTGCTCAGTACTGGGCAAAGGGTGAGTGATCAATACATTGTTGCAATTATTGTGCCTAGATCTCAGAAGACAGTGTAGACAGAATGGGCTCCATTCTGTGTCACCTTGGTGAGGTGGCATAAAGCTCAGAGGACAGGCCCTGGACTAGACAGATGTGCTGAAAGGACCACTCAGTTCTGGGTCTGTCATCTCAGATCTAAGTCATTAGGCAAAGACCTCAAGGGTGGCTTGGATTCAAACTCACCGCAGCCACTGCCCTGTTGTGGTCCTAGGTGATGGGTTTTGTTTTCTCTGTAACTCACAGTGAAGCAGGTAGAATGAGGCTTCTCCTTTTCTTGTGGGAGACTTAGAAAAAGGATAAACAATGATCAACAAACCAAGGGAAATAAATAAACAACAATTACTAGTCTGTCAAATTATACTAAATAATTTAATTGCAAAGCAGGGAAGAAAATGAAAAGGTTAGGGGAATGGCAGATACAGAAACACAAATAGAGAGGTCAAAGGGATGAGCTTTCATTAAAAGGAAAAGACAAGCTTCCCCCATTCCTTGCCCCTGCTTAACAACTTTTGGTTCTTTCTTTCAGAAAATTCAAGAGGGAGGACTGGGGCCAATAACTCTTTCATCTGCAGATGTTCCAATATCTCTGTTGTCTGGTTCTTTCGATTTGTTTGTTTGTTGTTTGTTTGAGGCAACAAACAAACAAACTTTTCTTGGAGTCCTGGCTTTCCTGGAAGCCTCTATGTAGCCCAGGCTGGGGTCAAGCCGACAAAGATCCACCTGCTGAGTGCTGGGATTACAGGCTTGTACCACCACACCCACCTGTCTGGTTCATCTGTGCCTGCAATTGTAAGGACATCGGCAGCAGAGCCCAGGATGCCAAGGTACAGAACCTAATTTCATTTATTCATCAGCCAAGCTCTTGCTGAAGCCGTGAGGTGGGCATCTGATGGCTGGAGGGGCGCTTCTTCTGTGCCAGATGTCCCAGCGAACAGGGAAGTCTTGGGAATGTGTGGAGAATCCAGGCTTTGTAGCGGCTTGTGTATTAAGGTTCCATGGATGTATGTGTGTGCATGCTTACTGTGTGTCTCCATGCAACGTTGTGCCATGAACTTGGCTGTGCTTCCTCTTTGCAGCAGAACGGGATCTTGGCCTTGGCAGGGAGTGGGCGTACGTGTGGATTTGAGTCACAGCAGGCTCAGAACTGGGCTCAAGCATCTGAAGGCCTGTCACCTGCAAGGCTCATTATAGAAGGGACCAGGTGCTTGGAGTGTGCCCAAAGCAGTACCGACTGCCCTGTCATGAGTTTGAAAAATATTCCTGTGAGAGATATAAATAAAGACTCTGAGCTGAAGCCAGGGTTTTAGAAAGCCACCCTTAAATGCAGGGTGATTTATGGTCCCTGCTGTCTCTTCCTGTGGGTGACTCAGCTCTCCAGCCCAGTAGGGCCAGCCTGATCCAGTAACCTTCAGGCTTGGCTGGAATGGTAGAGCTGAAATGAAACTGGTCTTGAGGACCCTAGTGATCCGACCACTCAGCTACTGAGTAAGGCTTTTCTGTGTCTGTTCCCTTTGGGGAAACTCTGAGACATGGATGAACAGACTACCAAGAGATGGGGACCCAGACGTTCCCAACTGGCTGACCCCAGAAGCCTGTTCTATGCCTTTTGGATCATCCAGGATTCTCCGGTTCTCTGAATGGAAGGGCTCAAATCCCATTCCCTCTGTTCTCCGGGATCCCACAGTCATAGTCCTCAGCCTTGGGAATGGCAAGTTCAGGAACGAGTCCTGCCACATCTGCAGCTTTCCCCACCCTCAAGTGCTTGGGCCAAAAGGAAATGGAGAAATGAAAATACTTTTCATTTTGGCTTAAGAAACAATTACCTGAGGTCTGGAGAGATGGCTCAGCGGTTAAAAACACTAGCCATTCTTTCAGAGAACCCAGGGGTTCTGATTCCCTCTTCTGGCCTCCGAGGGTACCAGTTAGGAATGTGACGTGTGCAGGAAAACAAACACATAAATAATTAAAGAAGCATCACACAAGTCTAGTGCCCCAAATGGCTGAACAGAGAGTCAGATAGCAATAGACGGGCTGTAAAGGTGTCCTGGGAGGCCATGAGGAAGGAGTAGAGCTAGCTACTGGGTTCTCTGGGCACCGCTGTCACTCGCTGGCGCTGGCTTTCTCTCCCTCTGTCCTTAGCAGACTCTCCAGCCATCTGAAGTGTCAGATGAAGTTTCAGAGGGGCCATGGAAAGACCAAACACGTTTTCTTTTTCATTTACATTTCTCTTATTTAAGACTTCCAGGAGTGTGCCGAGAGCTGGAGAGGTCTTTTAGGCACAGGCTTTTCCCCAGCTTGGAGCTCACTGGTGTTTTTATGCCAAAGCCCATCCCCACCTGCCTATCCAGGCATGGGGGAAAAATCTATCATCCGGGATTGTTTTAAAAATAGTGTAGTTCTTTGATTAAATGGCTAAGTAGGCCCAAATCAAACTTTCTCTGCTCTAGCCTGTGATTTGTGCAACTGACCTAATTTTAGTACAGGCTCGAAATAAAATAGGTATGCAATGATTGTTGAATATATAAACAATTCCTTAAATTGGTAATGAGGTGTCTTCATTCAATGTGGCTTGATTAAGCCAAGGTGTGTGTGTGTGTGTGTGTGTGTTTGTGTGTGTGCAGATATGTGTGACCCTAGATATGTGTGTCCTCAAGAGATTTTTTTTCTGCAATAACACTTTATGATGCTGTGACCTATATTCTGGGTGCATGTTGTCATATGCCAATAGTATTACACACACACACAGACACACACACACATTCCCCACTGTACTCCAAACCCACAGAAACCAACTTTATAAATGACAGGAAGCAGACTGTCTCAGTCACTGCCTGCCTCAAATCATGGCATTTCTGCCTGCTCTGGCCTGGCTTTGTTGGATTCCAAGAACTTCCTTTAGACCAGTGGTTCTCAACTTGTTGGGATCACACATCAGATATCCTGCATATAAGATATTTACGTTATGATTTATAACAGTAGCAAAATTACAATTAGTAAATAGCAATGAAGTAATTTTATGGTTGGGGGTAATCACAACATGGGGAATTGTATTAAAGGGTCATGACACTAGGAAGGTTGAGAACCACTGCTCTAGACACTGGCCTAGACTTGGAAATTTCTATGCTCTGCTGTTCACTTCTGATTTTTACAACGCAGGAGACTTGGGGGTCTTCCATCTTATGTTCTGAAGCACTCCTAATCAACCATGTCCTTTTTAAGTGATCAAAATAAGACAGACTGTAATCCATTGCTGGTAGCTTCTGTGGAGCGGTTAGCTTTAGAGAGCCTTGCATGCTGTGGAAACAAACTGTTTAGTTTCCAGTAGAAACTAAAAGATTTGCAGGTTTGTGTAGGCACGAAAGAGCCATGTCACCACTCCTCATCTCTACCTGATGGAGAGTAACTGCTGCATAAGAGGTGCAGACAAAACCTCACAAGCCTGTCAGTCAGGACCATGCCCCTGAAGGTGGTGCTGAGGCTGGGGCAAGCTGATATTTCTGCATCCTGGCCTCTGACAGCTGCACTGAGGTCAGTACTACTTGGTTCAGCTTCCAGCAGTTTCTTCTTGTTGAATTCTACATACTGCATCTGAACTCATAAACCTGGCTGACTCTGCCTAATGCCATCTGCTCTCTGAAGTTCTCAGGTGCCAGGAAGACGAATCCCAGATGCACCAACTCCTCTCTTGTTTTTTAGAGGATGCAGGAAGGTTGTTTAGTAGAAGTCCAACCTTGGGGTTCTGTTTTCCCTTCCAGATTGAGACAGGTCCCTTCTGTCAGGCTGCAAAGCTAACTGTGGGCACTCCACCCTGTGCGTGCACCCCCATCACACACAGCTCATTCCTGAACATGAAGGATACCAGCCACTGCCTGGGGTGCCACAGGATCTCCCACAGCCCCAAAGACGCAAAGCTTCCACCTCACTGGGTAGTGCTGGAAGGAAGACAGGTACACACGAGTATTCTGTTGCTCAAACAAAAAGGACTGTATGCACGGGCATGGAAGACTGATGGCCTCTGGCCAACACGACATAATTGTGACCTGAAAGACTTGTAAGAGGGCCTGCTCACGTGTATCCCAGCCTAGGCCGAGGTCACGGTACACATGACAAGCCTGGGAAAGTCTGGATTAAGAAAATTTAAATTAGTGGGGAATAGGAGGAGAGGCGGAGAGGAGAGAGACAGAGAGAGAGAGAAAGAGAGAGAGAAAGGGAGAGAGAGAGAGAGAGAGAGAGAGCGAGAGAGAGCAAGAGAGTGCACAGATATTTCTCAGACCCTCCCCCAACTTCCCGAAGTCAGAAGAGCCCATAGTGTGGGACAGCCCTGGACAGCTGCCTCTGCACTGCGCATGCCCTGTAACTAGAGCTGGTGCTCGCAGAAGCTTCCTGACAGCTGTGGAGATAGGAGGCTTTAGCCTCTGAAGATTGGATGACCTGTGTTGGCGCCCATTTGGGGTGGGGGTGGGGAGCTGAGCCCATAAATTTCTCAAGCCAGTGGATGGGAGTGGGAACAAGAAAAGGAAGCCAGGTGCCAGCCACTGCTCATGACGGCAAACTTCAGGAGCACGTGTGCCCACTGATCTTCCGTTCTGAGTGGGTTCCCTCATGAAAGTCAAAGGAGGAGAGAAGAGCTCTATGCGTTTCCTTAGACGGCTTCTCCTCACCCTTTATCTCTGTCACCACAGAAAACAGAGAAACACACAGTGAGGGTCTGGATCAGTCAGGGCTCTAGATCCTGTGGCCTACCCACCTTCCTGCACCCAGGGCATCACCTCTTACTTCTGCCCCAGGCCTCCCTTCTGAGGATAGCTTTGTCTCTCTTCCCCGTTGGGTCTCCACAGACCTGGGAGGCAGAGTCAGGATCTCCTTCTGCTCATCGTCCCTGTCTGTCCCAAGAGGCCAGGACACAGCTCTCCTACTCTGCTGATTCTGACTCTTCAACACACGCAACACACCATGTAGGGACCTCACTCTGAACCCCAGATTCTGGTCCTTCCAAGTCTCTCTCTCCCTCCTTCCCTTCCTTCCTTCTGGTACTGGAGAGTGAACTTGGAGCTTCGACAATGTTAAGCAAACACTTAACCGAGTGTCACTCAGCTGGATTTTCGGTCTTTTTTTCTTTAGGAAGAAAAAATATCAAGATGAGATAGCCTCACAATTTTGCCAAGCCACCAAGTAGGAGAGGGAAGCTGCCCAGTCTGGCTTTTATCTCCCCCTACTGTCCAGGCAATCCTGAACTTATCCTCTAGCCTTAGCTATTAAGTGGGGTATAGATTTGCCCTACCGACTGGACTTCCTTTTTTTTCCTCTCCTGTGACTTTCCATCTGGTGCCCGCCTCTGCCTGTGCCTTGGGTGTGGAGATACATCGTGTCCTGGTTTGCAGTGTTCACACCTCTCATGAGATTTGCACGTGGTTAGACTGTTCTTTCTGGTGTCCTGCGCCCCGCCACTTTGGCAAGGAGGATGGGGGACTTAGCTCATGCTGATGCCTGCCTTGTGTACTCAGGCTGCCTGCCAAACAGCTGAGACTGTCCCTGCCTGTCCCCGTTCTAACGGCATGGCAGCCTTGACAGGAATGGAGACAGAGATCATAGAACTTGGCTGAGACTGCTCAGCAGCTGCTCCAGACAGACCACAGAGTATGGCGAAAACAACAATGCAATTAGAGATCTGGGTTCAAGACCATCCACGGCCACTGAGTAGATGTGGGGCCCCAGCCATCACTTCAAGTAGGAATGATGAAAGAGGTGGATGCTAGCACATGGCCTAACGGGGAGGAAGATGGATGGTTGGTGATTCGTGGTGCGTGTCAGCAACAAGGAGGAAAGGGGGAAGGGAGAACTCAAAGAAAGAGCTTTCTGGATCTCTACTTTTCCAAGTTCTGTAAACAGAAGCTAATTAGACAGGGGCTCTGGAGTTTGTGTTGATTTCAAGTCTCTGTCTCAATTTTGCTGGTAATTTGCTGATGAGGACCATTTTCTTTCTCTCCCCCCTTGATCAGAGTCTCAGGGAGCACCTATCCTAGCACAGATCCATTTTCAAAGAGATGTTGGCCTGTGCTCCTCCTTCTTTCCCATGTTCTCCGCATGCCGTGCTCCAGTCCCATGCTGACTTCCTACCCTAGCCCCCGTTTTCCAATGTTTCTTGTGAACCTATACCATGGGAGCCCTTGCCAGCTCTCTTCTGTACCTGTAACACTGTCCACGGCAAATCACTTTTAGGACCATCACCTTTCCAGAGTGACTTGAATAGGTCACTGAATCCTTCTAGGATCTCAGTCTCCTCTGTGAGGAACACATCTGGCTTGGAATGTGGTAAGGGAAGTGCTTATGCCTTACTGGAGATGGGGACAACAGTCCAGTTATTTTTATTCCTTATGATAGATCCTCTCCCCTCCAATCTTGGGAGCAATCATTTTCCATTCTCTTCTCACTCTGCTTCTCCCTCAAGCAAACTGTGACTTTAGGGTGGCATACTCTTCCCAGCTCCCATTTCCGCACAACCACCAAAGTCAAGCCCGCTACCTCCTGCCCTACTTGTTCAGATATCTGCCTTATTAAATTTGGGAGAAGCTGTACAGATCTCAGAACTGCACACAGTGCTGCTAGCATATACCCGATGGGTAACGTTCCTGTTGGGCCCACAACTTGGAGTTCTATTGAATGTTTGCATTACGCTTGACTTGTGTGCGTGTGTGTGTGTGTGTATGTGTGTGTGTGTGTGTGAGTGTGTGTGTGTGTGTGTGTGTGTGTGTATGTGTGTTTGCCTATGGAGGTCAGAGGACAGCCTTGGATGTTCTTTCTAAGGTACTTTGTACCTTAAAAAAATGTTTTGAGATAGGGTTTCTAACTGGCCTGGAGCTTACCAAGGGTAAGCTGATGGACCAGCAAGTCCCAAGGATGTGACTGTCTCTGCCGCCTCAATGGTGGGATTACAATACCTGGCTTTTAAAAATGTGGGTGAGGTGCCCAGAAACTGTCCTTTAACAACTTGGTTAGGGAGCCCCAACCATAATTGTGAACACTTGAAAATACCCCTTGTTCTTCCTTCTAGTGCTCACTACCAGGCTTGTCCCATTGCCACAATTAACATGGTTTCTTGGTGATGCTCCTTCACACACACACACACACACACACACACACACACACACACACACACACACACACCCTGTTATCTTAATGTCTGCTGTATGTCCTAGCAGGTGCTCTCGTCTACCAGAGTAGATTCATTCCAGGTAGAAACCACACAAGTCAGGAACCTGTTACCCTGATCATCAGTACCAGGCAACAAGAACAACTATTGGCTAAGGGCGAGACACAGGGCTGCTTAGGGGTCATATGGCATAGCCTCTACTTGAGGCCCCTATGTCCTTAGCTTTGTGTCCCCTTCATAGCTCTTGGCTAGTCTGCATATTGGGACTACCTTTAGCTTTACAAAAAGAACGGGTTTCTTTTATTCTTCATTCCAATAAAGAAGCCACCAATTTTACCTGTAAAAGCCCCCTGCACAGATCAGAGAATTGGTGGCCGTTAAGTGTGATCAAAGGACTTGACACTAAGGACAGCCACCCAGGAAGCCACTCTCTGCTGGACTTATCTCTGAGCTCACATTTCTGCTTGGCTTCTGCCCGACTCAGTTCTTCCTCCAGTCCCTTCAGAGCTGCTGGGGTAACGGGGATCCTGAGGGTCCATACTCCCAGAGGCACAGGTTCCACATACAGATTTCAAGATCACAGGAGACTGACTCAGCACGGGAGAAGGAATCTCCATCTTAGCAAGTACACTAGAGGGCTGTCTGTGGCCCTGGGGCTTCCTTTTGGAAACAACCTTTGCAACTTCTTGGAAATTAGAAGTGAGCAGCTCCAACCATGGGTGGGTTGTAGCATGGGCTCCTGCAATCCCAGGCCTGCCGTGACATCTGCTGACCCGACAAATTCAAGCTGCTTGGCTTCAACCAGGAACAAACTGCTGCTGTGTGCGGTCCAGCTGGCACTCTCCTGGCATTAGGCTGACCTTCCAGGCCAGGTCAGTTACACCAGGCTACAGCCCCAGTGGGGTACTATTCAGACCCACATGCTGAGTGAGCAGTTGAGACCGACAAGGCCCTGAGATCCGTTCTTCTTTCTGGTTCTTGGTTTTCATTTTCTTGTTTCTGTCTCTCTCTGCCCTGCCTCTTACATATCCCTCTTCATCTCAGATCCGAGACTCGGAGGGGTAGGATAGGACTCTGACAATACATCTAGAAGTGACATACCTATGCCGTATTGTCACGCTTTACACACAAGCAGTATTTTTACACTTCCTGCAGTGAACCTAGATTCCATTCCTAACCAGCTGGGAAGCTGTGGGCAAGCTGTTCTTACTGTTCCTAAGGAACACGCCTGGCATTTAGAATGTTCAGAGAACACTAATTAATCCTATTGTGCATGAAAAATCCATCTCCCACCGCAGCTGACAAGTGCTTTAGAGGTGGACGAATGTTACTTGTGCTTTCCTGCAAGACCTGGGGGTCCATCGCTCAGGGGTCCTGGTGATCTTACTATCTCTGTGTACTCCCTGCAGGTGGCAATGGGGAGATGGGAGTAGAAGCAAGGTGAACAAACGCTTTGCAGTCCTTCGTGGTTGTATCTAGACCACAGTGTTACACACACGCGTGAACACATACACACACCTTTGACTCAAGTGCAGCCAGGAGACAGGCAAGCGGCAGGATTTACATAGGAAAACTTTGCCCCACACAGTCTCATGCATGCACACTTTCTCCTACACTTAGGAGCACACACATACTGCATGACTCCATCACCACCTTCTCACACACTGCTCTGCACAGCTGCACATAAACACGTCTTATATGTGTTCTTATACATACATACCGATACACACATACCACGTGCACATCCAAACATATGTGGTCATTTTCTTTTTTAATTAAATTTTTATTATTTAAAACAGTTCTAAAATTTCAATATATTTTGGTCACATTCTTCCCTTCCCTGAAGTCCTTTCAAATCCTCCCCCCTCCCTACCCACTCAATTTTAAGTTCTTTCTCAAAATATAAGCAAAAAACTAATACAACAACTCCCCAAATCAAGAAAACAAAATAAAACCGCACCTAAGAAAAAGCAAAACAAAACAAACCCCACCAAACTGTAACCAAATAAAAGGAAACAAAAAACTTTGGAGTCCATTATATGTCAGTTAACTACTCCAGAACAGGCCTGTCTTGGAGTATACCCAGTGTCACTCTATCAGAGAAAACGGATTTTCTACTGCTCAGTGGGTATGAGTGATACTTCAGTTGTTTACTTTACCTAGTGGCTAGGTTTTCATTCATTCATTGATTTAAAAAATATAGTAAAATAAAATAATAAGGTAAAACAGAGGCTTTCATAATGAAGTTGAACAAGACAAACCAACAGAAAGAAAAGAACTCCAGAGAGGGCACAAGAATCAGAGACCCACTTGTTTGCACACTCAAGAATCCCATGAAAACACATATGTTTATTTTCATATACTCATGTACATATATATATAGCCTTGTACACTCATGTATACATGTTCACACTTACACACTCTCAGTGAATATAATACTCTCTTAATGCACACACACACACACACACACACACCATTTTCTTATATGATCTTAATACTGATGATCTTAATATTTGTACTCTCTCACACACCAGTGCTCACAAAGGCACACACACACAATCACATACTCTTACACATTCTTACACTCACATTCTTGGGCCTCTCACACACACACTTATCACACCTGCCTAGTCCACAGTTCGAGAAAAAAGGGCTTTGCTGGGGTAGTGGAGAGTGGTAGGAACTAGGGAGAGATAGGCAGGAGGAGTTCAATGAACATGGATGCTAACCCATGAACACGGATGCTAACCCATGAACACGGATGCTAACCCATGAACACGGATGCTAACCCATGAACACGGATGCTAACCCACTCTGTGCTCATCTTAGAGAGGTGCCAGGTAAAATCAGACTCGGTCTCGGTGTCATCCGAGTGAGAGCCCCACCAGGGAAACGAAGCTGGTTCTAAAGCTGAAGACCTCAAAGGCAAGTTGTGGTTGACTGGAGGAGGCAAATTTGTTGAATCCTGCTTGGAAGATGGCAAAGAACCACGCCAGCAGGGCGTGTCAGATGCTGTGGAGCTGGAGTTATAGGCAGTTGTGAGCTGCCACGGAGGTTCTGGGAATCGAACCCAGCCCTACTGCAAGAGTGGGAAGCACTGTTAACTGATAAACCATCTCCTTAACTCCCTTTTATTTTCTTTAGATCTACTTATTGGAATTTGCCTTTTTATAAGTTTTCTCTAGCAGAGGGAAGAAGAGAGTTTTGTCTGAGGAAGGTATTCTGATGGGATGGGTGGGAAAGGTGACAGACAGCCCTGAGGAAAGACCCTCTGATGTCTACATGGAGAAAATGGGAGGGAAGGCACGGCGAGAGTCACGTGGCAGGTGGGCACGCTGCCAGGGGGGATGCAAGCCAGTTCAGGAATGCTGTGAATAAGTGCTCTGCCTGTAGGAAGTTGCCATATGGGAGAAGAAAGGGGTACCAAGTTTGATGGGCACACTTGTAGCAAAGATGCTAGAAGGATGGGGGATTGTAACCTAGGTCAGGCAACCCTAGAGGAGGATGGTGGGGGTGAGGTGGCAGCAGTGAGGGACTGCATGCAGCCCATGCTCCTCCGGTGAAGGCCCAGGGAGCAGGAATGGGGTGCGCAGCTCTGCTGAAACGTGGGGCATCCTGGGGCAGGCACGTGGGGCAGCGCCCTGAGGAGAATGCTCATGTGGGAGGCTGGGAGAGCCGCCAGCTCTGGACACCAGAAAGGTCAGACAGAATATTCCTCTGGAGAAGAATGGCCAGTGTGTGTGTTTGGAGATGGCCCTCATTGCCTTCTTCCTAGGAGCATTTATCTCCCCCTGTAGAGAAGGGTTCCATGTCTGCCTGCTCCGGTTGACCTCTTATCCAAACACCAACAAGGCCAGAGCCCCTGTTTCAGCTCTGAACTCTTTCTAATTTCTCACTCTGGAAAAAAGCAGGGGCCCAAGGTGGTCCTTCTTGAAGGACAGAAGCCCAAACATACAGGGTACCAGAGTGAAAGCCCACTGTGAGGAGAAGGAAAGGCAACAGAGGTGTAATCTGTCCCTTAATCCTGAGTGGGATTGAAGTGGAGGGTAGCCAGTGGGCCTCCTCTCTTCCAAGCTCTGGACTCAGCCCCAGAATGTAAAAATAAAATGGGACTAATGTCTACACATGGAGTCAAATTTAGCCGTAAGGAAAGAAGGAATGCCTGCCGTCTGTCACAATATGGATAACCCGGAAGACATCATGCCATGGGAACAAGTCTCACTCACATGAGGAATTTAAGAGAAGCCAGAGTCAGACAAACGCAGAGCGGAATGACACCGTGTCAGGCTAACAGTACGGCACAGGTTTGCCTGCTAACAGGGCAGCCTGCGACCTCCAGAGGCTGGGGGCTACTGCAGTCTGGGTGTGGCTTGTTCTCCAAGGTTTATGTGTTGCAGGCTTGGTCTGCATGGCTGTGTGGGAGATGGTGGGCCCTTTAAGAGGTGGGAGGTCCTCGGGTCACTGAGGGTGCTGCCCTTGGACAGTTTTAAGTCAGTTGTCCCAGAATTCCCAGATCTGTTCTCTTTAGAGCCAGGACTTGCGTCACTTGCTGCCCTCCTGCTTTCCAATGTGATATGCTGTGGTGCCATCCCACTGTGATGACCGCCCAGAGGTGAGCCAACGCTGGAGCCATGCCGCGAACCTCTAGAGCCCTGAGCCGAACAAACTTCTATTTCCTATGACGTTAACCTGAGCTTGGCATAGTAACAGAGGCCTCTCATCTCAGCTACTTGGAAGACTGAGACAGGAGGATCACAAGTCTAAGGCCTGCCTGAGATAGAGGCAGAAGTGTGAGAAAAATCAGTGAAATTCTAATTTCAAGTCAAAATATTGTAAAAGGGATCAGGCAGGGTGCTACCTAGCACATTCAAGGCCCTGCACTCAGTCCCCAGCAGTGCAAAGAATGATGCTAGCCTGCTTCAGCTCTTATTAGAGAGCACACTCACGCAGGGGTCAGTGTTTAAAGCATCCTCTTTCTAGCCCTTTAGCAGGCTGTTAGGAGACACTTTCTACATGGTGTTTCAAGGACGCCTGCAAAACTGAGCCTCAGTTTCCTATGGAGGTGGAGGTCAGCTCATGAGGTAGCCTCGTGTGGGTTTCTCTCCCTTCCTCCCATTTCCTTACTCCTGCTTCCTGGGTCACTTCCAAAACTAAGCCACCTGCCCTCCAGCTCTTGGCACAGGCTTGACTCTCTGGGGGCAAGATCAGGTTAGGGGAAGCTTGGAAGAAGAAATTGAATCTCAGAGCTCCACAGAATTTTAGTAAGTTTGATCTGGAAGAATACTTAGAGACTGTATGGCACACTTAACACATTTAACAGATCTGAACCTGGGCCAGACACTTAGCCCAAACTCTCCCTCCAAAGAAAATTGGGAATGTGTACTCTTCATGAAGCAAGGTAATTTATACAAAAACACAGCACGTAACGCGCAGCAGGTGCTTGGTAAATGGAGAGATAAAATCGTACTGGGAGAGGAGTGGATAAAGGTCAGCTGCGGTGTTGCTTCAAAGATTACCATATGTCTGTGACAAATCTCTGTCTCCAGAGCGGCGGCTCACTTCCACCTGCTGCGACTCTTCCGAGCCGGGCTGTGCACACAGGAATGAAGGAAACTCAAGACAGGGCTCTCAACCTCCTTAATGCTGCAACCCTCTAATACAGTTCCTCATGCTGTGTTGACCCCCCCCTCCCCACGACCATAACATTATCTTCTTGCTACTTCATAACTGTTGTTTTGCTACTGTTATGAATCCTAATGTAAGTATTTGATATGCAGGATATCTGATACACAAAGGGGTCATGACCCACAGATTGAGAACTAGGCAAGAAGGATCCCAGTAAAACTCGAAGAAAACTCAATGGAAATTTATTATTATGATGATTGTTATGCTTCATGAGAATTGCATAGTGCCTCATTGGGTCAGTCCACCTCAAAGAACTTAGTTTGGTTTCAAGGCTATTTTTGTTCTACAAACTTGGTAATTTTGAAGACTCTGGAGATGGTAAAAGCTGGTGTGTGTGTGGGACGACCCTAGAGAGATCCTATTCTTCCTTAAAAAAGGCTTCTTCGTCTTCCCTTTAGCCTTCCCATAGTCTTTCTTCCTTGCTTAGGAACAGGAGAGATGCTAAAGAACATTCCATTGAGAATGGATCCTTTTCGCTTGAGGACTTGTCTACCACTGTGGCTCTAACTCAGGGTTGTGAGGGAGGGATTCCTACCCACCCCTACCCCCATGTAATGCAACTTGTAGATGGCAAAAGATTTAAGAGACACTCAGAAATGGGGTAAGGGAAGAGCGAGAGAGCCAGTGTGAGCGAGGTGTTGCTGCCTTAAATGGGGCAGAAATATTCTCCTTGTTGGCAGAAGGTGAAAGAAGAAAGTCCTTGACATGCCATGGATGTGAAATGTTCCCCACAGGCTCTTGTGCTGAAGGCCCGCTTCCCTGTGCTGCTTCCATTGAGAACTGATTGGATTAAGAGGGTGCCAACCCCGTCAATGGACTCATCTGATGAACTCAGAGTTGAATGGACTCCCAGGAGGTGGGTCAAGTGAGGGAACGTGGTCTATTGAACCACACTCT
Organism: Ondatra zibethicus; assembly: GCA_004026605.1. Classification (NCBI taxonomy): domain Eukaryota; kingdom Metazoa; phylum Chordata; class Mammalia; order Rodentia; family Cricetidae; genus Ondatra; species Ondatra zibethicus. Next base: position 63,761 of record PVIU01004377.1, on the reverse strand, counting down.
GTTCCCATATCTTGTTCCCAAAGCCTTTGTCTTCCTCTTTTTCTTGATGCACCCTCCTCCACAATATGTTACTGTTGCCATGCCTCTCGGATGCGCCGCTGGTCACAGTAATGAAGCCAAGTAACCATGGACTAAAATCTGAAATCATGAACCAAGACAAACCTTACCTCTTGTTGATGTGTTTCTCTCAAGTATTTTGTCACAGTGAGGAAGAGCTGACTGACACATCTCTTGTGGACATCCTTCCAAGTGACGAGTAATGAGTTTACAGTTTTGTGAAAGATCTGTACTCACGGAATAAAAAGTGGAGGTTTAGGGACTGGCTCATGGGACCCAGAGTGGGAGGGCAAAGGTGTAGCACTGGTCTCTCACCTCAGGCAAGGGGAGCTACCTCTGCTAAGTACATCAAGTCACAAGGATGTAATGACTTAGCTCCCATAGTGCCCCAGGCCTTGAAGCTGTTCTACCAATGAGTTGCATCACCACTATGCTTTAGTGGCTTAGAAACAAGAAAAAGCAAAATAAGAAATATATATTGTTAGAAGAAAATGAATTGCACATTTTGAAGTTGTGGGGTCCTTCCTCAGTCTTCAGCATTTTCCTTTACTCAAGTCCCGTTAAACCCAGAAATGCAAAGTGGTGGCCTATCTAGTAGGGCTAGCATGGGATGCATCGAGAATTCTGACGGGTGTGGGGGAGTGTGAGACTAGAAGTCGTTACCCCATCCCCTCACCCAGGCTTTTGAAGAAGTGTAACTGTTTTCATGCTTTCATAATATTTTACCATATGCAAAGCAGTATATCGATATTCTCTCATTTATTTTCATTGTCAAACAACCCAGGAAGAAGATTTTCAAGATTAAGAGATCTGGCTCAGAGAGCAAGTTCCCCCAAGGAATGTCATTGACAGAATCAGGTTTAAACCTGTGCCTTTGGACTCCAGACAGAATCCTGTTTTTGACTTCCTGGGATGAGAGGGAGTGCATCAAAGAACCAGAAAACTCCAACGTAGAAGTGGTTGTTCAGGTATGGATGAGGCTGGGTAGGTAAACAGGTACGAGTGAGGCTGGAGGGGACCATGGTGCAGGACCGGTGAGCCAGTACCTTGATTATGGGAATCCCTACAGGTTGCTGAGATGCCAAACTGATATTTTTTTTAGAATAGAAGCTGGGAATATAATTAAACAGATATTTATTAAGTGTCCACTGTGTAACAGACACTGGGTAGAAGCTGTGAACAAAAGGGTGGAAAAATCTCCAGATTCGATGCACACTTATCCAACCCTAAGTGTTAAGAACTAATATAAAATTTAGAAGCATTGTTCAGGCCAAGCCAAACACATCTGCGAGCAACATTTGGCTTACAGGCTGCCACTTTAATGACTTCCATCCAAAGGCTTTGATGGTGCAAGCCTTCTGTGAAGAGCCGTGTACTAGGATCAGGAGGAAAGTGTTAGCACATCTATACATATTTGTTTAAAAAAAATCTCATCAGTGGAAATTTTTGTGCATGCTATATTATAACATGACATTCATAGAGCGTTTTCATTGCATTATGAATATTTAAGGAGACTACTTATATACGTTGGGATATGTGACTGAAATATTTTTATAAGAAATATTTTTATAAGAAGGCGCTGAAGATTACTAGGATAATCTTTGGAAAGCATGGAATTGTACTTCTGCTGGAAACAAGACTGATGTCTTCAGCCCAGTGTTCAGAGGCCTTCATGGAATGGGAGTTTGGAGCTGAGGGTCTGTTGCAACTGGTACTACAGAAGCACTACTGTGTGAGAGAAGCATACAAACCCTTCTGCATTTGGGTGATGGGCCCAGCTCAGGATGGGCCAGCATGTGAACCGCCATGACTAAGGCTGCTGGGCTGTTACCATAGTAACTGATTTTATGGATAACGACTTCTGACATGTAGCTGCGCGTGGTAGGAGCTGTGGCTCAGGGCTGCTGAGCCAATGTCTTGCTGACGGGAGCCCCTAGGGCAGCATAGGAGATAGACTGGGATATAGTCACAGAATGTACTTCTGAAAGCAAATTCGGGTGAGTCCTGCCCTAAGGCCTGTTCAGACACAGTCCTTACTGTCTGTTTGCAGAGGGGTAATGTGCTCTTCTGAGGAATGCACTGCATGCATAGCCAGGAGATGAGTGGTCCAGGCTGCCAATGTCCCTTAGCCTCTGGGACCTCAGGCAATGCTGGATCTGTCCTCCTGGCCTCATGACTTTCAGTGACGAGGAAGGGCATGGTCTATGGTCTCTGATAAGTTTCTACTTCCACGGTTAGTTTTATGCCAAGTGTCAGTGTGACAGAATGGATGCTTTTCAGTGTTTCCTTGGTCCTAAAACAGTTGCCTCTAACCTATTTTAGCTACTTCAGCAAACAAATCTCAAAATACATAATGCCTTATGCATGGTAGATGTACCTTTTTTCAAAAATATTATTTTTGTTTTTATTTAATTATTCATATGTATAAACGAATGTATATATGTATTCACATCCTGGCCACCCAGATGTGAATAATCATACAGAAACTAGATTAATTACAATACTCTTTGACCAGTAGCTCAGGCATATTCCTAGCTAGCTTTTGTATCTTAAATTAACACATTTCTGTTAATCTGTGATCACCACAAGTCTGTGGCTTACTGGAAATGTTCCAGCATCCTTCTTCTTTGGCAGCTATATACCATCTCCCTGACTCTGCCTTCTTTCTCTCTGTATCTCTTCCAACCTGGCTATATTCTGCCCTGCCATAGGCCAAAGAAGCTTCTTTATTATGCAATGATAATAAGACATATTTATAGCATACAGAGGGGAATCCCACATCATGTGTGTGTGTGTGTGTGTGCCACATGTGTATAGGTGCCCACAGAGGTCAGAAGAGAGTGTCATATCTTCTGGAGCTAGAGTTAATGCTATTTGTCTGGTGCTCAACATGGATGCTAGGAACCAAACTTGGGTACCTTGGAAAAGCAGGATGTGCACTTAACTGCCGAGCCAATCCTCCTGCCCCAAGAGTTTATTTGTCCACAGAAAGTGTCAGGCCATTTTCTTCCAAATGGCGACACAGGGATCCAGGATCTTTCAACCTTGAAATTCTCCCATTTTTGATGCTTGGTGCTCATATGGACATGCTCATTGGTATCTAGACAGTGAAAGGGGGAGAAACATGGATGATTCAGCTGGGGGATTTATGGACTGATTGAGAAAAGTATGCAATAATTTGTTTCAAATTCTGTTGACCACACATTAGTCATGCACAATGCACAGCTGTGTGACCTGGAGAAAAAAGAAATGATTTCTGTCAGTGACAGCCAATCTGTGCCAGTGAAAGGAGAGCTAAGAGGAGAAAGGGCTGTGTGGGTGGGGAAAGCCTAAGGCTACAAGGGAGTTATCTTCTTTTTAAACTGCTTGAGAAGACAAGCAAGTTGGCCTAATAGGTAAACATGCTTGCTGTCAACCCAACAGCCTGAATTTGAGTTCCAGAACACACATGGTGGAAGGAGAGAATGGATTCCTGCAAGTTAATCCTTGATCTCCAATAGGCATGCTGTGGCTTTTATTGCAGGCTCCAACACACCTACCCATACTCACCTTCCCCACCCCACCCCCAACGCTCCCACCAAATAAATAAATGTCAATAAAAAGTAGAACTCAGGAAGTCTTCAGCTAATGAGAAATGGTAGGATCTGAACCTAAAGGACTTTTCTGACCCGCAGGGTAGAACCCTGGGCTAGGACACAAGCCATCCTAGGTTCTGGTCTGGGCTGTGTCTTGACCGAGTTCTGTGTCTGAATATAGTTGACTTGACCTTTATGCTTCGACTTCCCATTTATAAATGGCAACCAAAATGCTACCCTTGTTTACCTGCCGCAGTTGTTTTAAGAGTCAGGTATAACTGCATCAACATTTTGAGAAAAGGAAAGTTTAAAATGGGGAAGGAGTCAAACTGTGGTTAGAGGATGTTATGGTAGATTTTTAAAAAGAGAGAGAAAGGGGAAAATTTCCCCACAGTGTAACAAGAAACAAATTGTTTTTGGAGAATATATGTGTGGCCAAGAAATCGGCGAGAAAGGCTTTTGAGAAGAGTAGAAAGAAGACTCAGACTCAAGGATCCCGTGCCTGAGACACAGCCTTTGGCTCTAATTCTACAGGTAGATTGCCATTTGAGGGCAGAGGACATAGTTCGGTGATTGAGCACTTGCCTAGCATGCCCAAGGCCTCAGTATTGCAATCAACAATGAACGAACACATACATAAGTATTTAAACTGCTGTTTGATCTTCAGGGGGTACTAGAGTTTTAATATAAATATGCACACTTAAAGTTGCAGACACAGAAAGTCTGGTTGTTAAAGAGATCAGAGCCTTTAAAACAGAAGCCCAAGCATACTTTATATCCGAGAAAAAGAAAAAATGCCTGGAGTCAGTAAGACCCCAGCTCATTGCAGGTCTAAGGGCCTAAAAGTATGAACTCCAAAGACTTTCCCTCTAGAAGCAAGTCCGTATAGGGCTGTGGATGGGATTGCTTCTCTGATCAGACACCCAGGCCTTCGGAGGCTGAAGCCACAACGCAAAGGGTTTGATTACTGCTTGAGCCACTGGCCGTATTTGGCCATGGTTTTGCTGACGTTAAAAGTGAAAGAGATCGTGGAAGCTTCCACCCAGATCCTGATGGCCAGATACGAAACTGTGAAAGTAACGTTTCAGGTACAGTGGAATCCCGAGGAAGTTCAAGATCCCATGAAACATGAGCGAAGAGGAGCAGCCTAAGAGAAAACCCATGTGGGCTGTGACAACCGAAGCCGCAGGGGCTGGGCTGTCACGTCTTTCAGAACGCACACCACACTACTGCATGGCTCGATGGTGGACACAGAGCAGCGGGATTTAAGGTTTCCCCTGTTGGGGTTTGGTCATGCTCTGGTCTGGTCCCTCATCTCTCCACGCTCCCTCTTGGAATTCAAATGTTTGTTCTGTGCCATTGTATGTTGGAAATAGAGAATTTTCCTTTCTTCCTTTGTTGCCTTAAATCCAGGGACTCATATCTCACATGGTAGGCAAGCACTCTGTTCCTGAGTCATACTCCCGATACACACAAACACACACACACACACACACACACACACACACACACACACACACACACACTATCAGTAGAGACTTTAGATTTTGACTTTTGAGCAATATTGGAACAGTTAAGACTCTGGGCACTTCTGGAGATGGGTTAAATGCATTTTACGTTATGAGATACCCATGAGATTTTGGGGGCCAGGGTCAGAATGCTGTGGCTTGAATATGAAATGCCCCCATGGGCTCACGTGTTAAAGGCTTGGTCCCCAGCTGCTGGTGCTATTTTGGGAGGTGCTAGAAACTTCATAGGGTGGGTTCTAGCTGAAGTAGATCCCTGGAGTCGTGTCCTTAACTACATCTTGCCACGGTTCCTTCCTGTTCCTTTCCTGATTCTCACCTACCATGAGGCAAGCAGCTCATGGTGCCATGATGCCACAGAACTCTGCTGTATCACAGGCCCACAGTGATGGGACCAACTGATCCTGGACAAAAACCGGGGAAATCAGGAGCCCAAATTCTGTAAGGTGTTGTCACAGTGACAAGCCATCTGGCTGACAGTGAGTTACTTTGTCTCTCTCGACTTGTTCCTCCTTGCAAAACAGGATAAATTTTGAGCAAAACAAATTTTGTCAAAGTTTTATTCTTACCTTTTATACATTGGAATATATGTTTGCTTCTGTGTGGATACAGGGATCCAAAGGCTGTAAACATGTATGCTGATAAACTGTGCTGACTGCCCAGTTAACGTTTTCGTATGAATGTCCAGTTAGGCATCTTACCCAAATGTTATTCTTTTCTTTTCCTGCAGTCTTCCACATATCAGGAGCAAAGACAGATGCTCTAGGCATCTTTTTACTCCTGTTGTGTGTGTTCATGTGTGTGTGTGTGTGTGTGTGTGTGTGTGTGTGTGTGTATGAAAAAGAAAGAGAGAGAGAGAGAGAGAGAGAGAGAGAGAGAGAGAGAGAGAGAGAGAGAGAGAGATAGATTGATTCTGGGGGCCAAACACAGATGCTCACACACTTGCAAGACAAACACTTACCTACCTGAACTGTCACCTCAGCTCTCGAAGTCTTCTGTTCCTATGTCAAACAGCTGACATCTCATTGGCTACAATGTACTATTGCTCTACTTTCAAAGTACTCCCCATCTCTCCTGCCCTTGGCCACACCTTAGCAAGTCTCTACTCCTCTCGTCTACACAGAGCCAGGTATCTTGAAGGCTCGCTGGGCTCTCTCTTTCCTCTTACTGTCTGTCTCAGTTAGGGTGACCATTCCTGTGATGAAGCACCATGATCAAAGGAACTTGGGAGCAAAGGGTTTATTTGGCTTACACTTTCAAATCACTGTTCCTCATTTAAGGAAGTCGGGACAGGAACTCAAACAGGGCAGGCACCCAGAGGCAGGAGCTGATGTAGAGGCTGTGGAGAGGTGCTGCTTACTGGCTTGCTCCAACCTACTTTCTTGTAGAACCCAGTGGTGGGAGGTCCTTCTGTCTATGTGTTGCTTTTAAAGGTTAATGAATAAAGAACTGGCTTGGCCTATAGCATGGGAGGAGGAGGGCAGAGTCTGAGAGACGCTATGGAGCCACCGCCAGAGTCAGATATGCCGAAACTGCCGGTAAGCCACTGCCACGTGGCAATACACAGATTAATGGAGATGGGTTAAATTAAAATGTAAGAGCTAGCCAATAAGAAGTTAGAGCTAATAGGCCTAGCAATGTTTTAAATAATATAGTTTCTTTGTGATTATTTCGGGTCTAAGCTAGCCAGGTGACTGGGAACAAACAAGTGGAGCCCCTCTCCCAACAACCCAGGACCACAAGCCCAGCGGTGGCTCTACCCACATTGGACTGGGACCTCTCATATCAATCACTAATTAAGAAAATACCTTATAGGTTTGCATACAGGCCTAACCTTATGGAAGCATTTTTCTCAGCTGAGGGTCCCTCGTCTCGGATGACTCTAGCGTGTGTCAAGTTGACACGAAACTATGTGCATCATATGTTTTCCACTAAGTGGTCAGAGTGCGCTTTTTTCTTTCCTCCCCTTTACCTTTCTCATGATATTGGGAATGACGTCAAAGTCCTTACGTTGGCCTGCAGGGGTTCTTCTCTGGAGCCGTTTGACTCATCTCCTGCTGGTCCTGTCCACTGCCTGCCACAAGGCTGTGGTCATTTGGGCTGCAGTCATTTAAGCCATGTGCTCACATGCTGGGCTCATCTTAAGGTCATTGGCCTTCCTGCCCTTCTGCTTGGGGGGGGCGTTACTTTTCTTTCCAAATATACATGCTTAGGCACTTGTGTATACAGTCAGGTACAGGGAAAAAAGACTGAAATAATTTTTTTCCAAATATTTCTTTCATCTCAGCCTTAGTTCATTTGAGGAAGACCTCTGTGAAATTCAGTGATAGGCAGGAGATTTAATGTAGGAAACTGGTTTAGAAGTATTGTTTGATACTATTCCTGGAAATGCACGAATAAAGGTCAACTTTGTCAACCCCAGTGAGGAACCAGCAAAGGACTAAAGTAAGGATGCTGCCAAAGTTCAACTAGGTGAACTCATGACTTTTATTGGGGTTACTTACAGGAGTTTGGATGGAGGGTTACTTACAGGAGTATGGATGGAGGTTTACTTATAGGAGCAGAAATGACTCAAAGACAGCTGCATGACCAAAGCCCACCCCAGCGTGAGTGACAGCTCATGAAAGCTGGGACCCTGGCACACACTGCACAGTCTGCAGGCAGCTCAAGCTGGAGAGTGTCTCTTTCAGGCAGCTAAGTGGTCTAAGCCTCTTCCAGGCAGTTCAGCTGATCTCTGTTTCTCCCAGGCAGTTTGGCTGGTGTAAGTCTCTTCTAGGTAGCTTATCTTGTCTGAGATTGGCTTTCAGCAGACCTGAGTGCTTATGGATATCGGGGAGAGAGGGCCCCAGTGTATCCGGTCAGTTTTAGGGACTTCCTGAAGCTTTGAGATTAAGTAACTTCAGGGCAGGCTAGGATGTTTCATCTCCTTTTAGAACACCCTGTGTCTTAATGAGCATCAGTTTTTTTTTTTTTGTGGAATAATCTTTTTGTACACTGTGAAGATGTGTCACTTGGATTGGTCTAATAAAAAGCTGAATGGCCAATGGCTAGGCAGAATTTTGGGGGCAGAGGTTTCTGGGAAGAAGAAGGCAGAGCTGTGAGGAGATGCAGAGGAAGCATGACATATAGGAGCTGAGATAACAAGCCATGTGGCAGCACCTCACTAACAGAAATGGGTTAATTTAAGTTATAAGAGCCAGTTAGAAGCAAGCCTAAGCTATTAGCCAAGTTTTCATAATTAATAATAAGTTTCCAAGCTATTATTGGGGGGCTGATGGTTCTGACAAAAAAATCAGCCTGTCCTTCCTGGCAAGGTGGAAGGATTTATCTCAGAGAATATTGCTATACAACAGACGAGAACTGGATTGGGAACTACTGGATTAAACACACAGCTAGAAAGAATGTTGCCAGAATGCTAACATTTATTGCAAATCCCTAAGAAACAGATACATCATGCTGCCATTCTTAAATTTAATTGACTTTGAGGACCTGTTTCTACCTTCCATGAATATTTTGGGGGCTCTTATATTCCACAAACATTCTGGAAATTGCTGAGTTAGCACAATCACGGACCTACAAAGAAATCCTAAGCATTCCTTTTTTACATTCTCTAACACATACAGTTTCCCCCATCTTGAATCCATCCATCTAAAATGGTCCACACTTCAGGCACCACGCATGCTATTTTCTCGTATTACTCATTTGCAACACAACACCAGTCTATAGATTTTTATAAAGACAGAAGAATGAGAGGGCTGCTTTTAAATCTGAATTTCCCAATTCAGATTCCCCCATTTTCTTCTATTGCTGGGTTTCCTTTAGTTGATCCTTCTCTTTCTAGGCACATAACAACCCTAAGCCAAACTTTGTTTTATCCAGTGTATTCCCCTTCTTCTTTACCTGCCTTGTGCAGAGAGAGCCCTCCCTCTTCAACTCTAGTCTAACAACTCCACCAGAATTTGGCACACACTTCATCAGATCACCATCAGAGAGAGAGAGAGAGAAAGAGAGAGAGAGAGAGAGAGAGAGAGAGAGAGAGAGAGACTTTATAGACAAGAAAACTAGTAGACAATGTGGTTCTGTTACTTGCCTACCATTACAAAGCAAGTCAGTGATGAGGCCAAAATTTTAACCTAATTCTAACCTGAGGACCCACACTTCTCCTATCCTACACCATCTCTATCCAGCTCAACCACTATTTTGCAACTGAAGGAGCCAAGGCCAATGAAAGGAAAATCACACAGTATGTTAGTCCTAGTGATAGGGCCACCTGCAAAGGCTCAAAGTGGGGGCATTTCTTCCTTAGCAGGTTCTATCCCCCCATTTAGTACAGGGCCCAGACGCCCATCTGCACCTGTTACCCTGGTGTCATGAAAATTGTAGTTTGACCCTCTAGCAACAGCAGGAAGTGCTGGCCTCCTCCCTGGGGAGCAGCCAAGGCAGGTCAGCCTACTAGCCTGAAGACCCAGCATCTAAAATAAACCAAGCAGCAACCCCAATGGAAACCAGGCAGTCAGCCCAAAAGAAACAGCACAGTCTGCCACCAGCCAAGGGCCACTGAGCACACACACTTGGGGGTTGTTGTTTCAGCCTTGTCTTTTAATGATAATAAGCCATAGTCACCCGGGTTTTAGAATTTGTGGCTGGCAGATATTGAGGGGGCCAAGGTCCAGGAGAAACTTTGTGGTGAGTGTGAGTGTGCTGTAGTAGGAACAAAGAAGGACCTGGTTGTGCCTTTCTACAGTGTCAGAATTTATTGAATAACAAGCCACACACATCAGTATGGTTGGCTCTAATTTCCCTTGATAGTTGGCTGTTGGCAATCACAGGATCTTTTATTCCAATCTCCATTACTACTGCAGTTCTCAGATCACATGCAACACTCCACACAGTGCCATGCCCTGAGAGACTCCATTTTACAAACAGTAGCTGACTCTAGTGTATGTGTAGAAGCAGGGCGACTCTATACTTTGTTGAGCACATAAGGTTCACTATCTAGAACCATGCATGAGTCGCAGACTGATAAATACCTTGTTCTTTTTAATTTGAACAACAGGGGCATGTGGATGTATTAAAATCATATCATAAGTATGGGGAGAATGTTCTGATTTTTAGAACAACTTTTTTTAGTTAGTTGAGAATTTCATATCATACATTTTGATTATATTTACTTCCCCTCCCTTAACCTCTTCCCAGACCCACTGCCTACTCACTCATATTTTTGTTCTTCTTCTTGCGCCCCACAAATCTGTTAAGTTCAATTTGTACTGCCCATATACTCTTGGATGTGTGGACTTTCAATGGATTGTGTTCCACCTTGCAGGGGTTACACTGTCAGAGAAAACTGATTCTCCCTGTCCCGGCAGCTATCATAATTAGGGTGGAACATTGTGCTCACCTCCCTCTCCATGCTAGATTTTGTCTGGCTTCAGCTTACATGACTGTTGTCCATGCTGTCATAACTACTATGGGCTCATATATGCAACTGTCCTGTTGCATCCAGAAAATACTGTTTCCTTGTAGTCCTTTACCACCTCTGGCCCTTTCAGTCTTTCTACTCTGTGATAGTTTGAATACAAATGGCCCCCATTGGCTTGTATATTTGATTGCTTCGTCATCAGAGAATAGCACTATTTGAAAGGATTAGAAGGATTAAGAGGTGTGGCCTTGTTGGAGAAAGTGTGTCACTGGAGGTGGGCTTTGAGGTTTCAAAAACTTGTGACAAGCCCAGAGTCTCTCTCTCTCTCTCTCTCTTTCTGCTTATGGATCAGGATGCAGTTCTGAGCTACTGTTTCAGTGTCTGTCTGAATGCTGTCATGCTTCCTGTCGTGATGATCATGGATTAAGCATCTGAAACTGTAACCAAGCCCCCAGTTAAATGCTTTCTCTTATAAGACTTGCAGTGGTCATGTGTTTCTTCACAGTGATAGAACAGTGATTAAGACATGCTCCTCTTCAACAATGACCCCCAGCCATGGGAGGAGGGGCTGTGATACAGATGTTCCATTTAGGCTTGAGCATTCTGACATTTCTTATTCTCTCTTTGACCAGCTGTGGCTGTTGTGGTTTGAATGAGATGTCCCTCCCCTCATAAGTCTTGGGCATTTGCATACTTGGTCTCCACTTGGTGGCTGTTTGGGAAGGATTAGGAGGTGTGGCTTTGTTGGGAGAGGTATGTCATTAGGGGCAGGCTTAAGGTTTCCAAAGATTCTTACCATCCCTAGTATACTCTTAGCTCTATATTTGTAGAACAGGATGTGATTTCTCAGCCACTGCTCTAGTGCCTTGCCTGCCTGCCTGATGTCTTGCTCTTTGACATGATGGTGATAGACTTTCTATCCCTCTATCCAGTTGCCTTGGTCATGGTGGTTCATCAGAGCAATAGAAAAGTAACTAATATAATGGGTCTCTGTGTTAATTGTCATCTACTGCAAAAAGAAGCTTCTCTAATGAGGGTTGAAAAATGCATTGATCTATGAGTGTAATAGAAAGTCCTTAGGACTTGGTTTAACACTCTTCATCTATCAGAGTAATAACATTAGACTTCTCTTGGACCTATGGCCTCTCTTGTCACAGCCTCTTATTTCCGACAGCAGTATTCTGAGAACTTATAAGTCGTAGACTAAGGAAAGGATACAGCTTCCTTACCTAGACCCCACAAGGAGGAAAACACCTAATAGTGGTGACTGTAGCTCCGCTGGCCTGTCATCTAACCTCCAGGTGTATGCACCAAAGGACCCACAGGCAGAGAACTCATGACTGTCCCAGGGCTTTGGCTCTACTTGTTCCTACTGTTGATCACTGTCCCGTTTGAACTGATATCCTTCTGTCTACCTGCCTGTAGTGATTTGAATGAAAATGGCCCTCATAACTTCATAGTGAGTGACACTATTAGAAAATATGGCCTTGTTGGAGTAGGTGTGGTCTTGTTGGAGAAATTGTCACTGGGGGTGGGCTTTGAGGTTTCAGATTCTCAAGCCAGACCCATTCTCTCTATCTATCTCTTTCTGCTTCCTGTCAATACAGATATAGAACTCTTGGTTCCTTCTTCAGCACCATGTCTGCCTATGTTCTGCCATGCTTCTTGCCATGATGACAATGGATTAAATCTCTGAATTATAGCCAGCCCCAATTTGATGTTTTCTTTTATAAGCATTTCCATGGTCATGATGTCTCTTCACAGAAATAAAACCCTAAGACAGAAGTTGGTGCTAGGGACTAGGGTGTTGCTGTGATAGGCCTGACTGTGCTTTTTGTTTGAGGAATGTCGGCTTTGGGACTTTGGATTAGTAAAGCAACTGAATGCTTTAAGTAGGGCTTAATGGGTCATACTTGTAGGAGCATGGGAGACAGTGGTGCTAAGGGCGACTTGAACTGTGGGGGCCTGGCTCAAGAGGTTTCAGAGAAGAATATTAATATGTGACCTAGAGATTGTTCTTGTTATATTTTGGTGAAGAATGTGGCTGCTTTCTGCTCTTATCCAAAAAAATCTGCCTGAGGCTAAATTTGAAGAGTTATGGATTAAGAGCTTTGGCGGATGAGATTTTCAGATAGCCTAGTATTGACTGTATTGCTTGGTTAGTAATGGCCACACTTATGCAAATCTATAATGAAAAGGAGCAAGCTGAGTAAGGAAAAACACAAAAAGTGAGTTTGAGAAGATAGGGACACCAGGAAGTGTAAATGGATTAAAGAAAATCCTGATACTAAGTGGAATAAAGGGAGTGGTGATCTCAGAGAAAACCCCACCCAGCTAAGCTTCAAACTTGTGAAAAGGAATTAAAGAAAAGTTTAAGACTGGGCATGGTGGTGCACACCTTTTAATCCTAGCACTCAGAAGGCAGAGGTTGACTGATACTTGAGTTTGAGGCCTGGTCTACAGAGCGAGTTTCAGGACAGCCAAGCTTAGGCAATGAAGGAAACCATCGAAAACAGAAAGCTGGTGAAAATGTGTTGGAAAGAGGGGCCATGTTCCAGCCCTAGTAAGCAGCAGAACTTGGCAGCTTCAGCCACTTGGTTCTGGATTTAGAATCAAGGATAGAAGAAAGGGGTTATGGAATCTCCCTCTGTGACTAAGGAAAGCTGCTGAGACCAGGTGTGTGGCAGGGATGTCCCTGCATGGAAGCCCAAAGAGGCCATTGTGTGAAGCTGTAAAAGTGAAGCCTAGGTTGCCTTGGAGATCCCAACACGTTGGAGATGCCAGAGCTGTGATATGCCTTCTGAGGAAAGCTGCAGAAAGAGAGAAGTACGTTGCAGTCAACGCAGCTGAAAGAAGTTGGAGATCTGGACAGTGCTTTGACATCAGACATGGAGATGTAGCGTTTGGAGTCTGTCCAGCTGGTTTTCAGTCTTGCTTTGGTCCGGTATTTCCTCACACCCCATGTGCTCTCTTTTGGAATGGAAATGTACATCCTATGCCACTGTACGGTGGAGGTATGTGATCCACTTCTTTATTTTGATTTTACGGGGTTACAGTTGAGAGATTGCCATGAGTCTCCAAAGAGACTTTGAACATTTAAACAGGGCTGAGATTGATAGATAATGGGAACTTTTGAAGTTGGACCAAATGCTTTTTACATTATGATATGGATAGAAGCCTGGGGGGTCAGGGAGTGGAATGTGGTGGTTTGAATGAAAATGGGCCCATAGGCTCATAGGGACTAGCACTATTAGAAGGTGTGGCCTTTTTGTAGCAGGTATTGCCTTGTTGGAAGGAAGTATGTCACTGGTGGTGGGCTTTGAGGTTTCAGATGCTCAAGTCAGGCTCAGTGTGTCTCTTTCTTCCTGCTGCCTACCAACTCAGATCTAGAACTCTCAGCTCCCTCTCCAGCACCATGCATGCTTGCATGTTGCCAATCTTCCGGCCATGATGACCATGGACTAAATCTCTAAGCTGCAAGTCAGCCTCAATTAATGTTTTCCTTTATGAGAGTTGTCATTGTCATGACATCTCGCCACAGAGATAAAACCTAACAAAGACACCATCCTTCCATCCGTACCTGCTGTCCGTCTGTTTGTCTGTTCATTCATCTTCTGAACCCTGTCCTGTCCTTTGTCTCTACAGTCTCCATGGTTCCTCATCTAATTTTTGCATGTTAACTTGACCCTGTCACTTACAGGGCCCTTACTCTACAGCCACATCTCTAGTATAGTTCATTATTTTATTCCCACAGATGCTCTCTATGCATCCATTTCAATTTCTGCCTCTCAGGCCTTGAACTCTGTTACAGCTTCTTTAATCCTTTGAAATAATTTTAAGACAAACAGATATACAGATTTACACATCTATATTATATTTATCTGTCTTTCTGTCTATCTATCTATCTATCTATCTATCTATCTATCTATCTATTTTTGCTTCTTTATGTGATGTAAGAGTTAATTTGAAAAGAGTTAAGATTGAAATAAAAAGACCCATGCTTGCCTCAGCTGACTTTCAAGGAAATCAGGACTACTTGGCAAAACACTGGCAGCAAGACCACTTTACATTGAGGCTGTATTGTCATTCAGCGATTCTGACATTGGAAAGACACAAACATGTGTGTCTATGATTCTGATACATCGCGGGCATGACAATGGCCATCTATCTCTACTTCCTAGCTCACTTGACTCCGTGCCCCACTCTTAACTCATCACATAACTGTGTCTTCACTCGTAAACTTTAAGTTAGAATTCCCCACAGCATTGTGAGTGGGAAACTCACAATATGGGGCTTTTGGTGTCTTATCAAGTTTTCCCATTAAATTGAAGTTTAACAGGGTTCTGTTCTAGGAGAGGGGTCAGTTTTCTTGAAAGAGTCAGTTCTGAAGAATGCAGCTGCCAAAACAGTCTGTCTCTGAGGTCCTTGTCATGAAGGCCACCCATAAAAGTCCCAGGTTGCTGGAGAAACCATCAGTTGCCAAGAGATGAGTTATTATACTTAGATTTCTTACAACGCCCTTTGCCAGCAGCTAGCCATACCAGCTGAGAGAGGAGGTTTTCTCCTCTTCTTACTTAAGATGATTTGGAAAACAATTCTCTTGCAGCTACAAAAACAATCAAGGGTTGGTGTTGCTGCAAAGGGAAGGCTTCTTTTTTTCCCCCTTGTACCTAAGATGAAGTAAGAGGACTTGGGGAGTTGAGGATCTTCCTAAATGTTTAAAAGTCTAGAAGGAAAGGCAAATAAAGACAACTTCTTCAGCCAGATGAAGTAGACACAAGGGAAGGCAACTCTGATGCTCAGGGGAGATACTATCTGGGGACTCACCTTACAAATGTGCAGATTTACATTTCTGTCCAGGATTTTGGGGAAGGAGCCTTGGCAGCACCTCACTAAAAATGAATGTCAAGCTCAATTTATCTATAAAGTTTGAATTTTATTTTGTTTCTTTTTTAAACTGATAATTTTGATTAGCACAGTGACATTTTCACACGCATCCATTATGCTTTGTTCTTATTCTTTCCCCTCACCTCCTTTACCTTTCCCCTCCCCCCTCTTTGACGGGCCCATTCTTCACTTCCCAAATAGTCACTCTTCTGCTTTCATGACATAAACATCCCACGTTCCTCTCTCATTCCCAATCCTCTTCCCTTTAGACCCCTCCCTCTCCCACTACGATCCCTTCGTCCTCTTCCTACTTCAAGTCATACCCCCACTCCCACAAATTTACATCTATATTTCCCAAAAGAGAGAAAACGTGGCTTAATATTAGAATGACAGAACCTGATTATCTCAGCCAGCCAGCTGCTAGGACAGTTTGACAAACTACTGACACTAAAATGGCTTTGTCTTGTGAATTTACAGTCATCCAATGTAGGGACATTGTGGGAAGACACAGATGTGTCCTCTCTGCCTAGTTAACCAAGACTGGCTTATTTTGTTTAACATAATGATCTCCAGTTCCATCCATTTTTCTGTAAATGTCAAAATTTCATCTTTTTGTAGCCGAAATAAAATTCCGCTGTGTGTACTGATACCATATTTTCCTGATTTATTCATCTGTGGATAGACATCTAGGTTGGGTCCATGTCCTGGCTGCTGTGACTAGTGCAACAGCCAGCATGGGCATGTAAATATTTTCTCTGTCGTGTGTTTACTTAGAGTCCTTTGGGTATAGACCCAGGAATGGTATGGCTAGATCATATGCTCTATTTTTAGTTTTCTGAGGAACTTCCATACTTATTTCATAGATGCCATTCTGTGCTTCATAGATACATGGTATCTCAAGAAAGGAGGAGACCAGCTCTAGTTGACAGCTTATCCTGACTTCAGCATCATAGGCATCACATCAGGTTCAGGGAAGTAAAACCATTAAGACTGATATTTGCAAGAACTTCACTATCTAGAGGCAAGCACTGCCCAGACATGCATGGTAAGGAGCTGTTGTGTCATGGACAGACTGGGTTGATCCTGGAGTGCTGTCTGCTCATGCGGAGGGACAGATGTCACTTGCTATGTCTGGTTCTAAGTTGTACTCTGCTATGTGATGCTGGAGTAAGCTGTATGTGGATTTTTTTTGAGGGGGCTGCCAGAGACATCAATGTTCATGTTGTCCCAGGATGGACGTCCCGGTGGAGATAAGATGTGGGATGCAAGGTTGGGTAGAGGCATGGTCTGGTGATGAGCAGTCTTCTAAACTCAGAGACATTTCTCTTTCATTTTTTGATGGTTCTAGGGCTTAGCAGTGTCAACATGTAGGCTAAGACTTTATTTGGGCTTCCCCCTTTTGATACCTTAAACATGCTTCCTTAGCTTTTTCATCTTGAACAGATTATTTCTTATAGGGAGAGAAGCCATCAGACAAATTATACCAATGAAGTTAATTCACAGCACTCTAAAAAGGCTTCCATTGGAAAGGAAGGTGAAGATTTTTTGTTGAATTTGGTCAAAACTTGGCAAACTTTATCCATATAGGGACAGGAGACAGATACTTTTAGCGTTTAGAGTCATGTAGTCTGATCTTTCTTTGTCGTGTTTGAGTTTGAACCTAGGTCCAAGTGGATGCAGGGCAAGGGCTCTACCATGGCACTGCATCTTTAGCCCTCAAACAGTCTGTCCCTGTGCTACAGATACTAACTCTCTACTACATTATAAAAGTGGTTGCACACATTACAGATATGTAAACGGGGGTGACTTTGTGCCCGTAGACCTTTGTTCATAAATGCAAATTTGGGGTTTATGTGTTTATTTATCACGAAATATTATTTTTTTCTTCGCCCAACCATCATTTTTCCAACTCCTGAAACATGTAGAAGAGTCTTAGCTCATGGAGTGCAAGTGAAAAACTCAGGGTGTTTTGCACGCCTCAAGCCATGTTTTCCCATCATCTCGCTCCTCACCATGGAAGATGATCTGCTCCATACCTGGAGCTCTTGTTCTGCTTGGGGATTCTTTGTGTAGCCCTGCACTTTGTCCCTGGGACTGCTCAGGGTACAGGGGGTTGAGCACTGAGTGAGCAGAGCACCCACTGTGTGCCTTGTGTGTCCTTGGCCTTGGCAGAAGGATTTGAGGAACTGAGGAAGGATTTCAATCTCAGTCCTTATTTCCCTGAACAAGGCTTTCTTAGTCTTGGGGCTCTGATTTTCTTGCCCTGCTGAACAGTGGCGTCTGATCACAGGTACCCTGGTTGTTAGTTATGTTTTGGGGGTGTGGTGGAGTGGGGGGTGGAGGTGGGAGCTGAGTTTTGCTTAGAGCTAGTGCTCTGGGCTAACTTTAATATTAAGAATTCCCAGTTGAAAGACCAGCCAAAAATTAAAAAAAAAAGGGAGCAAAATAGCATAGAACCCAAGACCTTAGTGCTCAGTGTATTCTGGTACGACATTCCAGTGGGATTCTGGGATGCTTGTCAACAGCCGTGGCTGCTCTTGGATTTTCCCATGGCCTATTCCAGGACAACCACAGATCTGCAGATGTTCCCTCAGGACCGGGTCATGGCAAAGGCCCATTTCAACAGCAGCTACTGTTGCTCCCAGGGCCAGAGGCCAGTGCTCATGTGGCCTCTGGCAGCAACCCTTCCCCAGATCTCACCCACTTCCCAGCAGGTGAATGGCAGTCCCTGTGAATTTCTTTTTGGAGACAGAGGTTTTATTTTTTTTCCCCTGTGGTGGGGATGCAAAAGATATGGCTGCATGCAAACAGATGGGATGAACCCATGCAGTGAGTGGGGAATTACCCCCATGATCCAAAGGGGGCATTCTTTGTTGCATGCTGCAGGGTAGGGTGAGGAAATGACCCTGGAGAAGTCATGTGGAAGTCATAGGGAGAGGTGTCTTTCTGTGGATGTACAAGGGTGAAGGAGAAAGGACATTTCAAAGGCAAGATAAAACCACCCCCACACTTACTGGCTTCTGACTAGAGCCATTTTGTTTTTACAGCCTGGTGCCTTGATTGGTTCACCTCCTATTGCAATAAAATACCTAAGAAAGCTACTTAAAAGGAGGGCAACTTTGCTGTGTCTCCAGGTTTTAGGGGTGTTAGATAGTCAGTCCTTGGGGGTTCTGACACTTGTGGGCCTGCGCGTGCTGAGGAGACTTGGTAGAGCCAGGTGGCCCACTCTGCGGTAAATAAAAGGCAGACAGGCAGGCAGGCAGACAGAGAGGGCCTGAAGACAAGACCTACGCTTGGAGGCCAATGCCTGCAATGACCTGCTTTCTCCACCTAGCTGTACTCCAGTGGCCCATTCAGTTAGGAACTCATCAGTGGATGAATTTACTGATGAGGCTAATGTCCTTAGGATCTAACCACCTGCTGATAACACACCAACTATGCATCATTTCAACATTTGAGCCTCTTGGGGGGGGTGCTTCTTATCAAAACTATAACCCTTAAGCTCTGCTAGATGTCGTCTCTCAGGAGTTCTCTTGTTCAGTTGCTTTCTGATGGCCTTTGGGGCTGGGGTCTTCTGAAGGCTTGACTTGGCTTAGTATTGAAGACAGCGTCTTATCTCTCATGCCTGGGCCTTGGGTTAGGTTGGCTGGGATGGCAGGACTGGCAATCAGTTTCCTCCCCCAACCCCGTGGCTGCTCCAAATGACTAACTTGGACTTCCCTACCAATATGGAGGGTCCCGAAAAGTTGGACTTACAAGGAGGCCAGATTTCTTCAGAAGAAGCGAGGAGGAAATGGCTTATCTTTTTCCAGACTGAATCCATACTGTTCTAGAATATTTTCTGCATTAACTTGTTGAGCAAACACGCCAGCTCAGATTCTAGGACATAGAGGGTTAGACTCACCTAACCCTAAGGGGGAAAATCTGGTCATGCTAGAAGCAATGGGATGGATGGCGGTCACCTTGGAGAGAAGCCAAGACTGAGGCAGACGAGAAGCAGGAAGATAACTTGGTTGTCAGAGGACGGAGAGGACAGTCAGCACTCTTGGGCCAATCGCATAGGTGGCACGGGTGAGGCCAAAGTGGGAGCTAGGTTGGCTCCTCATGAGCTGTGGTAGGGAAGTAAAATTTATTTTTTCAAGGTTTTTTTATATTAGCATATGTTAATTATACATAATAGTTGGCTTCATTATGACATTCTCGAGCATGTCTATAATGCATTTCGATCATATTCTTGTCCTCCAGCTCCCACTGACCCTTCCTCTTCTCAACTAGCCCCCCTCTGCTTTCATGCCTTTGTGTGCGCGTTTGCTTTGGCGACCAAATGGATTGCACCAGAGTTGCCTGTCAGTGCGGGAGTAAGACGACATTTTCAGGAGCACGAGCAGCTTCACAGTGGCCACACCGCCCAATGCGTTCCCTCTCCCAGAAACCACTTATCCCCCATTGGTCCTCAGGCAGGCAGTGTGAACAAGAGGGAGAGATTTTAAGGCGACAAAACCATCCCACACGCCCGACTTCCCAAGGGCTGATGACCGTAAGGAATCTGTCTTTTGCTTCCTCCCAACCAATCCCAGTTAGTTGTCTAATGCTCAGAATTTGATCTGTGCTCTTTGGGCTCCCAAACTTTCTGTGTCTCCCCTTTCTTCTCACACCAGGCTTGATGGTATAGTGCAGGTCTTAGTGCTCTCTACCGAGATGTGCACGGATGTGGTTCCCCCCCCCCCCCCGCCAAGCTGTCATATTTGGACCCGTTGTTCTCCCAAGAGCCGACTTCTGCCTTCCCCCCTCCATGGCTTGTCATGTGGATCATTCTGTCTAGCCTGTGTTTCCAGGACTCCATATGTGAAAATCCCGAATTCTGCCCTCCTTTAAACCTTACCTTCAGGGACTAGGACAATGACTTAGCCAGTGTCTGCTTCGCAAGCACAAGGATCCATGTTTGAAGCCTCAGAATCCATGTAAAAGCCAGGCTTGGTGACAGTGGATCCTAGAAACTCATCGGCCAGTCGGCCTAGCTGAATTCATGAGCTTCAGGTTCAGTGAGATACCGTTCTTGAAATGTGAGGTGGGGGAGCAATAAGGAAAGACACTTGACCTCTGGTCTTTATGTGTTATGTGTACATGCATGCATGTGTACATACCTGTACACACAGGTGGTCACCTCTACACACTCCCCCCGCTCCTGGAGACCCAATACTTTGGGAAGCAGCTGCTCTCTATTTGTCTCATTCTTATTCCCCTTACCATTGCTTCAAGGTCTTCAGAGACAAAAACCACCAGAAGACCTTGCCGCTTCTGCCCCACGGCTCCATGCCCTGCACAGAGCAATCATTCAGTTGATGGCCTATTGAATTAAACAGTGGTTTCTCCGGGCCACCAGCCTCTGATTGTCTCTTTCCTTTCCCATGGCAAATTGCAGCATTCAGCTCCCAGCAACTCCTGGTCCAGGGCCCTGAGGTTCCTGGCAGTCTGTTCCCTCAGGACCATGGGACTGCTGTTCCCAGATGGCCAGGCCTGGGCAGGCTGGAGCTGGGTCCCAAGGAGATGGAGAGCCTCTGACTCCACGGGCTCCCCTGGCTCCTATCTCCAGCTGCCTCATGCTTGTTTTCCTTGGCACAAGGAAGTCCTCAGTCATCACATTGCATCCATTTATAGGCATATATCCATCTCTTACTCCCTTAGCAAAATATTACGGTGACTTTGGTTTAGAAAAGGAGAAAAGGAAGGGAAGTGGAGGCTGCGCTATGCAGAGCAGCTATTTCACACGAGGCTTCTAGGGCTTCCTGCAATAGTCTACCCATCCTGGGGGAACGGATGCCGTTCTTTTCCTGCCCACCAGCCTCGCCTGTGCTCCAGCCCCTCAGACTTTACTAATGGGCTCTATGGGCAACAGATACATCTGAAATTCTTGCAGGGAAAGGGGTGTGGCTGCCTGGCTCCAGTCCCGTCCATATTATTCGTGGGTCGTTCATCTGACACCAAGATATTCAGTAACCACTGTTAAACTCTGAGAAGGGAGGAGCTCTGATTAGTCCGGCTACACCTACAGGCCAAGAAAAGACCAGAACATCAGTTATTATGCAGTTTCCTCCAGCCATTGTTCCCAAGCAGTTTGTAAAGTTTGTCTCCTACGTCCCTTGCAATCACCTTTTGAAGTAGTGCTACTATTATCCTTATTTAGAAAGGAAGAAACTGAGGCAGAACAGGCTAACTCGCTTCCCTTGTCACTCCAGGGTCAGCATGGTGGCTGGGATTTGGGTCTCAGAGCCCTGGCTTCTGAGTCTGCCAGTCAATCAGCATCACTTTTATTGCTCATCCAATTAAGGTGTTGAAATCCTAACAGGGTCACCTAGTCCTTCTTATATGTCTGGAAGCACTGGAAAGGGCAGTGTGTCTGAGAGTTGCGGACAAATGGCTGGACGAGTCCGAACCAGTTCTCGGCACAGGTAATTCAATTTGGTTCAAATTCTGACTTTCCCACAGCTTTCGGTTTCTCAGCCTAGCTTTGTGTGCCCATTTGGAAAGGCAGATTAGCAGAGAGATTTACTGGGGTTTCCAAGAGCAACCTCCTTTTCTTGGCTCCAATCTCTGGCCTGGGAATTTACTAAGTAGCCAATTAGTTCATTTTCTTTTCTCCATTCATTCATCAAACTCTGATTCTACTTCTGGTGTGTGCAGGGCACCTTATGGGCACCAGGAGGACTCATGGAGAGAAGCAGAGCCAAGTGAAAAAGGCCTTGCCTCTCCCTGCTGTGAAGCAATGGTGAGCGTGCCTGTGGGTGCTGCCATTGAAACTGGAAGCCTAGGCTGGCTGTGGTGGTACATGCCTGTAATCCAAGCTCTTCAGAGGCAGAGGCGAGGGGATGAGAAGTTAAAAGTCACTCTCAGTTCTATATCTAGTCTAAGGCCAGCCTAGGCTAAAAAATAAAATGAAGGCTAGCAAGATGGCTCAGCGGGAAAAGATGCTTCCCGGCAAGACTCATGACCTGAGTTTAATTCTGGGCACTCAGGTCATAGGTGGAAAAGGGAGAATAGACTCCTTTAAGTTGTCCTCTGAACACACATGTGTATGTGTGTACACACACACACACACACACACACACACACACACACACACACACACACATACACACAAATTAAAAGTTAAAACCCAAACAACCCCCAACTCCCAGGAGCCTAACTGTTGCTGTCTCCCAGCTCCCTGGGAAGAATTTTAGTACTCTCTGGTAGATTGCATGAGGTGTGCTTTACTGGTTCTATGTTCACAAACAGGATTTTATATGAAAGTTAACTGGAGCCAGGGAAGCAGGTCTTGGCGCTGTTCAAGCTGGATAGAATGCTGATGTAGATTCCTGCTCCTGACTGCATGGTACCCAGTTTAGCTAAGGATGCAGATGCTTTTCTAATCCTAGGGTCGCTATGCACATAATCACAGATTTGCTAATTTTATACTTTAGAGAATAATTGGACTCTGGAGGACATTCCCCAGCGTTCTCAAATCCAGGCGGCTGCAGCTTAGCTCTTCTGGGATGCTGCTGGTCCCTTGCTCACAGATTCATCACTCCAGTCTCTGCTCCAGCTGCACATGGTCATCTTTTTTCTGTCTCAACTCTGTGGCTGCATCTGCCTTCCATAGGAAGACCTGAGACCTTGGAAATGAGTGCTTAGAGATAACCGAGGGCAGGCGTCTGCATATGGCACAGATACGCTTAGGTGGAGTCTGGCTTGCTGTCATCCTCTAGACATTCAGGAAGGGGTGATTGTATTATTAAGCATTGTCAAGTACTGGGGATTGGAACCTGAGTGTTTGCTCTGTGTCTACAGCACATACTCGTTGGTTTTCTTTCCAGTATTCATTTTCCTCTGCTCCTTCAAAAAGGCTTCCAATTTGATTTGGGAATTCGATGACTTTAGGGAAGTTCCTTTTGCTGTAGGATCAGTATGGGAAGCTATGGCAATTAATATTAGCAATCTGATCTGGGATCGTGTAGGAGAAAAGCCTCCAGGAACATATGCAGGATGTTTAGATATGGTTAATTGAGCTTAGAAGACCCATCCTAAAGAGGGCAGTACCATTCCCTTGGTTTATGTCTTAGATTGCACAAAAAGGAGGAAGTTAGCTAGGCATGAAAATCTATTGCTCTCTCTTTTCCGATTGTGGATACAATGCAACCAGCTACCTCAACATCTGCTGCCGGTACCAGACCCAATAGTGTGCACTTTCCAACTGTGAGCCCAAGCAGACACTTTCTCCCTTAAGTAACTTTTGTCAAGAATATTTTATTACAGCTTTAGAAAAACAACTGAGATAGAAGCTCAGACAAAAGGCATACTAATAATGGGCCACTCTTGGTGGTTTGTTAGTCAAGTCTGCTTCAGGATCTTGCTGGGAGATGTGGAACAAAGATTTTACTGCAGAATTCAAAATTTTGGAGCATCTTATAATCATCCTTTTGATGGTTCTGTTGTTTTTAGTTTAGTTGTTTGTTGTTGTTGTTTGTTTCTTGAGACAAGTTCCCATTAGATAGCCTAGGTTAGCCTGAAATTCACTATGTAGCCAAGGGTGGCTTTGAACTGCTGATCCTTCTGTCTCTGCCACCTGAGCCTATATAGGTGTATATTGTTACACGTGGCTTATAGCCCTCAGAGATGAGTTCTAAGACAAAGTAAAGTTTAGAATAGGGAAAATTTCTCCAGTGAAATTACTGACATCTATATGCCTTTCATCTCTTCTGATCAAGTGAATCAGTATCCCCTTTGGAAATCTAAGCTCCTTGAACCAACATTTCTTCACTATGTACTGGAAAAAGGCAGCAGGTAGATGCATTTCCTCAATGGCATACACTTCTCTGAATATGAGTGAATCACTCCGTCTCTCAGATGACTTTCATGAATGCAGGTGGAATAAAACAGAATTATAATGCCTCAGGAAAAGTTTCATCTCTTGGTGTGCCTCATAGTCCTCTTCAAGAGAAGTCAAAAGCCCTCATCATGGCTGATCTGATTATTATTTGGGCTATGTGAACAATCCTCCCCAATCCTAACTCTGCAGAACCAGAGTGCAACAGATACTTATGCCTGGCACGAGCCATTTGGTGTATGAGAGTTTACTTCAGTGAATAGTTTGAGAGTACAGTGCACCATGGTAAGGAAACCATGGCTGTAGGAGTTCGCACCCAATGTTTCACACTGTGAAATCAGGAAGCAGAAAGAGGTAAATGTTGGTGCCCAGCTTATTGCCTTCTTTGTATTCATCCCAGGGGCCAAGCTCATGGGATGGCGCTGCCTACACTCAGCGTGAGGTCTTCTCTCTGTTGCACTTCTTTGGAAATATCTTGGAAGACAAGCCTCAGAGGTGTGTCTTCTAGGTGATTCTAAACCCTGTCAAGTTGACAATGAAGGTTAGCTACAGGGGGGCAACATTCAAATTTCACTAGCCATCTTCTTTTGAAGAGGCAGGCTGTTGCGAGAATTCAGTCTGACAGCCAATTATATTGAGGTGACATGGCCCAAAGGGCATTCTTCGGGGGCACGTGACCTGAATAACCTGAATAAAAGGCCAGAGTGGGGTGAAGGATGCTCTCTTGGACTGTGGAGGACTTGCTGGGTTGGCAGTGGCAGCTTGGTGACCTTCCCTGGACCGCCCCGGGATCCTTTCTGGGAAAGAAAGGATCATGAGCTGAAACAGCAGAAATGTTGCGGTCTGGTTCTTTTGTGCGACTGTATTTTATATTCTGCACCTGTCTAGTAAACCTGACTTAATCACAGAGGTCCCTTCCTGGTTAGTAGACTTTTTCTCCTTGATTTCCCTATAAAGACAGATTGGAATGTCGAGGTGAAGGCTGTGAGGAGGGGTTGGCAGCATGAGGGTGGGAAGAATAGCTTCGGGAAGATTCCAGAGGTGAGTTAGGTGATTTCCACTGCTCTGTAGGGATAGACTAAGGCTGAGTACCAAGAGCCTCTGGGATTCACCCCAAGACTTTCCTCAAGGTTCAGGTCAGAAGTTACAGAAGGTGAGAAGGACTTCTTCTTTGGGTGTCTGAGGGTGAACTCTCTCTGTCTCTCATGTGCTCTTTCGCATCAATCTCTTCATTGTTCTGCTTCTGTTCTAGCTTCTCCTGTTCTCATTCTAATTCTTCCTACTTCTTCTTTTAGCTTCTTCTCCCTAAAACCTAAAAACTCTTTAGCCTAAAAACTCTTCTCCTTACAGGAGCCTTGAAGTGATGAAAAAAATTACAAGACTTTCTTCTCATTGGTCAAAAACACATTCCTAGGGTTAGCGATAGGGAACTGAGCCATTGTCATGGCAACATAAGGTTCCAAGGTTATAGGAATAAGGACCGTGACCAGAGGGGTTGGGGCACAGTGCCCAGTGATAAACTTTGAGAGATAGGTCTATTGTTAGCAGACTGGAAGGTGAAGAATTGGCATGCTTTTCTTAGGGTGCTTTGTGCAGCAACCTGGTTAGACATCTGCATTTCTGACCTTGTGCACAGCTGTAAGGTTTTAAACTTATGATCCATTTACAAAAAGCCTTTAGTCTAGTTTGAACTTGCTTTGAGGTAAAAGTGAACTACTTATGTGTAACAGGAAGAGCGGGCTGCTTGTCGTCCTGGCCACCTGGCTATCTTACACCCGAAATAATCACACAGAAACTGTATTCACTTAAACACTGCCTGGCCCATTAACTCTTATTGGCTAATTCTTACATCTTAATTTAACCCATTTCTGTTAATCTGTGTATCGCCACGTGACTGTGGCTTACTGGCAAGATTCTAACCAGTGTCTGTCTCAGGCAGGAGATCCATGGCATCTCCCACTCTGCCTTTCTTCCCAGCATTCATTCTGTCTTCTTTGACTACCTAAGTTCTGCCCTATAGGCCCAAAGCAGTTTATTCATTAACCAATGAAAGCAACACATGAACAGAAGAGCCTCCTACACCACTTATGTGCAGTTAGTCTGAGCAAAAGAAGAAAACAGGTATTTCAGTGTCTACAGTCCTCATAGGACAAATAGATCTAGCTATGAAGTATGTCCCAGCACATATTCTATACACCAAAATTATATAACTAAATGAAAAGTCATCTTCCTGACCACCCACATATGTATGTGCTCATAAGATGGAGACGTAATCATGAGATTACATCTACATATCACATGAGATTATACACTGCAATGCAGGTATTGGAGAGACATCAATCTGCTTTAGCAAAAGTGAGCAACAGTTTCCAGAGTCAATGATCCTGCAGGCCTTGCCTGGAGAGGATTAACCTCCGTCAGAGTTACCCCTCTGGTGGGTTGACATCTGAATTATTGATTGCCATGTGCTGTATACCATGGCCTCCGACGGCTGAGGGCCAGGATCCTGTCAGGCTTCCCTGCAGCAGTCCAGAAGCACTGCAGAATTCTGAGCTCGAGTCCCAGCTTCCCTGTCAGGCCTTCCCCTACAGTTGACATCCTTACCTCCTCCCACGTCCCAGGAACCACAATGGCTGTTCTGGAGGAAACACTGTTTTAGCATCTGAGGTGGACGGGCCTGGTCTCCTGAGATGCCATTTCTGGACTCAGTGTGCTGAGCTGTCTCTCGACCTGGAGTGATAGGCATTGAGGGCCTCTCAGAGTTCCCCCATGGAGGTGTGATGCGGGTCTGAAAGCCGAGTGTGGCCACAAGCAGGATGTGTCTAAAAGGCTGGAGCAACGAGGGACATGAAATGGCATTGGGTTAGCCCTTCAGCTTCCAGATAAGGTGTGGGATGGAGGGTAGGGCTGAACTACTTCATCCCAGTCCTCAGGAAGGGCTGGGTACCTTAAGGTAGACAATAGAATGGCACGGTGAAGCTCATAGGAAAGATTTGGGAAGTTGTGTCAGGAGATATTTTTAGAAAGGTCCTTCCCACATTCCTCATTTCACAGGAAAGGAGACCAGCTGTTGCTGGGGTCCCAGGCATGCATCACTACACTCAGTCAGAATTGTCTGTCTTTATTATCCATAAATTGTTTGGTTATAAGAGAGAATATGAAAGGTGTTTGACAACCCCAGACAAGTTATTTACTCTTACATCTTCTCAATATTCTCACCAGGATAGCACTGCTAACTTCAGGAAATTAAGAGAGGTGTCATAATCTTTTAAAGTCAACTCTTTGATCTAGGAGGCCAATGCACATGAACTTACTAGAAAGTCAGTGAGGCCCTCTTCTCTTATGCTTGATGTTTAAACTTTAAAAATTGTAAGTATAGCAGCCGAAGTAAACGGACAGGAAGCCAATGAGAGAGAACTCTGAGGGAAAAGCAGCCTTTAATCCCAGCACTTGGGAGATAGAGGGAGGCAGATCTCTGAGTTCGAGCTTGGTCTACAGAGTTAGTTTAGGGACAGCTAGGGCTGTCTCAAAAAAAAAAACCAAAAAAACAAAAAACTTCCAAAATACCATTATGGCAGGGAAATTAATCTCACAGCTTTTTAGACTGGAAGTCTCAGATCAAAGTGGCAACATTTCTGGTTTCTACAGAGGTTCCCTCTTCTTAGCTTGCAGGACCTGCCTCTTGGTTGTCCCTGTGTATACACGTGCCTCTTATGTTCTTCTGCATCTTTAAACTATCGTCATAGGGGAACACTAGTCAGCAGTATCAATGTTCGCTCTCATCTTCACCTCTCCAGGTCCTGTCTCTGAATACAGCCACATCTTTAAGTACTCGAGTTAAGAGCTTCTGCTGAAGACTTTTAGGTGGACCCAATTCAGCCCAACACTGATGGTATGTATACCTGAAATACACTGAGATAGTTAAAAAACACAAGGGAATTAGCAAGCAAGGTAATCAGATATAAATAAATTCATGAGCTGAGAGGTTTCTTGCACAGTAATGAGCTATTGGAAGCATAACAATGTACAGAAGGCACCATCCCCACATCTGCAGGCATGTGCCCACAGAGGCAGAGAGGACGTCTGTTCATAGCATAAGCACATGTTTCATTCTTCCGAGTGAAATCTAGAACGCAGCAGCCTTCTAGATGCAAATCCTTCCAAATTCAGATGCACAATTTTAACCTGCTTCTTGGACACCGTTGACTGGTTGCTTGCTAGTTTAATTCCATTAGTGGGAGTGTCCGCACTCTATCTCCCCAGACCTCTATTCCGAGACAAGCCCTTCAGTTAGACAAAGACAACCTATTTTGCTCTAATAGCCATACGTCTTCCACTCTGCAGAACTTACCCTTCAGTTCTGGCTGGCTTTCCCCGGTTGGGCGCCAGTTACAAAGTGGCGGTGTTTCATTTATGGTAGTCATTTATGGCGGGGGGGGGGTGCGGGGAGGGGGTGGATGCTGACGTTAGTCCCACTAAGAAACCCAAACAACTGATCCTTAGCTTCCACCGCGTTAGAGTATTATAGCACTGTGGTGGAATAAAAGGGGATATGATTCATCCAGTGGGGCCCAAAGGGGAGAGGTGCTTGTCTGGCACCCTTGTCAACGGTCCTCTAGCAGCAGTAGGGCTACAGCGAGTCCAGTCAGTATTCCCTCTGCTCTACGACACACTGGACCCGAGACTCTAAGACCGGAGCAGAAAGCCTGAGACTGTGACGTTCTTTCCCACTGCAATGTTTGTCCTTTGTTCTTCCGATTCCCCCATGGGAGCTAAATAGACAGTGTCTCCTGTCGGCAGCAGCCCCTCTGTTCACTTAGTGCCTTTTATTGAACAACTGCCTTCCCCGGGAGAACATGCAAATTCAGGCTCTGTTCATCTTAAGGGTTAATAATCTCTTTCAATGTAAGTGCCAGAGCATGGTGTAATGGCCTTTCACTCTGTTTATGGAATAATGACTGTTCTCTGAAGCTATAAATATGGTCTGTGTACAATCAACAAACCTGGCTGATTTAGTGGGGAGGATATTTTCCCAACCTGAGGGTTCCTATCATGTGTTTAGGGAAGTGGTACTCCATTAGGGCCATTGAGACGGAACCCTGTAATTTTCATACTCCTTTAATCCTTTAATTCAGAGAGCCAGAAATTTAGAGGGGTTAAAGAGATAGACCACCTTTGTTAAACTGTGGTGGACGTTTAGCGCCTGTGAACCGTTGTCTTCGGTTCAACAGGGTTGAATGTAGTCTGTGCTACATAGGGAGATGATGGGCCTACCTCCTGAGGGTTGAGTGCCTGCTAACACTGTAACTTTGAAAAGATACAAACTGAAAGACAAGAGACATTTCTGTTTTTCCAAGTCTTTGCCCACACCTGTCCCCCTCTTCTGGGTGCTTCTATCCACCTGCCCTTGCCACATAGGCCGGGCACCATGCCAGCTTTTCTTAGATGAAACTGAGGCCAGCCCACCACTGTTCCCCCAGCCAGAGGCCTCACCCTTCTCTCTTGCAAGACACAAAGGACTTCTGTGACTCAAGCAGATCCGGGTGCTCATCTCCTGGTTGTATTGCTCAATGTGGTATGTAGTGGATGATGTGGTTTCCATTCAGTCCCTGAGGCAACTCTCTAGCTAGACCCACGCATTTATTTTGCTCCATTTGTAGACCTGTGTGTGGAGATTTCAGGGTTCATCCGGTTCCTTTTGATGCTCTGGGTAGGTGTGAGTTGCTGACTCTTAGATCCTCATGTTGACCCCACTGAACAGGTGACAAAGCTCGGAGGAGTTGAGCAACTTCTAAGTGTTGAGCGGTTAGGAGAAGATCTGCCCAACTAGGCTGGTGCTGTCAGCTGGTCCAGAGGTCTCCATCATCTTAGGCTGTTATGCTCCTGTCTAAACATGTCCATGGCCAAGGCAATTTATAGAAGAAAGCACTTAATGGGCATCCATTAGCACACAGGCATGCATGGTGCTGGAGAAGTAGCTTTAGGTGAGAGTTTCAAATCCTGCTCTACAGGCCGGGACTGGGAGAGTGACTGGGCCCCATGGGCCTCACACCAAGCCCCAGTGACATACCTCCAACAAAGCCACACCTTTTACAACAGTTGCCAGTTAAAGTTGATAAGGGCCAACCTCATTGGAACCACTGCACCTCACTCCCTGGCTTCCATAGGCTTATAGCCATGCCCGTCAAAACAATCACATACTATCACATTCCGAAAGGGAGGAGAGGTGGGTGCAAACTGAACCAAAGCAAAACTAAAAAATGAAGCCACTGGGTGGTGGTGGCACATGCCTTTAATCCCAGCGCTTCGAGGCCTGTCTGGTCTCTAGTGTGAGTTCCAGGACAGCCCCCAAAGCTACACTGAAAATTTGAAAAATGAAAACAAAACACTTGATATATCTTTGATTGGATTCCCAACTAACATTTCTCTTGGGTCGGCCCCACAGTCTGCAGCACTCCTTGGCTGGTGTCCTTTTGGCATCTCCATCATACCTGTTCCAAAGTGACTGGGCCATGCTTGGACATGCGTTAATAGTACTTAGGACTATACTATTAGCGCATGTCCAAGATGTAGTCAGCTACCTTCGAACTGTCAAACTGAACTATTTGGCAGAGAAGTTATTGCAGTCAAGGTCACAGTCCCTGTGTGATGAGTAGATAGCCAAGTGTGTGGTAATCTTTAGGGTTCAGGGTTCAACTTGATTTGATTCTTGAAGAGGATTTCCCTCACACAGGGCAACTATTTCCAGGAGAACTGGAGAGTCAACTAGATAGGGAAGCTCCTCCCTAGCTCTGACCATGGGGTTAGTTTCTAGACACGGAAATCTGCTCACCAGAACTACTCACAATCCACAACTGGAGCTAAGGAAATGGGGGGAGGGTATGTAAGATATTGTGCCAGGTGTCCAGAATGCCCTCATGATCTTTGCCTTGGATCCAATGGGAACCTGGAGCTGGTCTCTGCAAGGCAAGCAAGCCCATAGGTACATAATCTTGCATTCAGAATTGGGGCCAGCTCACCAACTTTCTTCCCAAGAGGATCTTTCCAGGTTGTTCACCGTCCAGAGCAGTCTTCAAACAGCTGGTCCAGTGTTGACCTTCCAATTGCCTCTGCAGACACTCCGCCCAGGGTCATCTGAAGGATGCTGGGAAACTCAGGGTACCCTGAGACCACTTAGAAGCCCTCTATCCAAGCTATCTCATAGGAAGGTCAAGGTGACCTAGAAAGGCCCTTTTTGTGGCCAAGCCCTAATTTCACTTTCCAAAAGACCAAATATGATTTCAGAACATGGCGTTCCAGAGAAACTAGGAACAGCGAAACATCACCCAGGTGGTGTGAAGCTGTTCCAGTCCCAGGGCAAGAGGGAAAGGACAGAAATATTCTGAGCCTGTAGAATTTCTAGGTGAAGCCCAGAGACTATATACACATCTCCACATACCTGCCATGCTGAGTTGGGATGGGTTTTAAGGTGGGTTTGAGGTATAGTTGAGTTGGGGTGGGATGGGTTTTAAGGTGGGTTTGAGGTATAGTTGAGTTGGGATGTGTTTTAAGGTGGGTTTAAGGTATAGTTGAGTTGAGTTGGGATGGAGTTAAGGTGGGCTTGGAGCATAAAGTCTTAACTTCTCTTACCTTAAGACTTAACAGTGCATTCCTTGCCACCCAGGTAAAGGTCCAAATCTTGAGTTGACCACATTCTGGGTAGGCAAAGTTGGAACATACACCCAGGTCTAATTTGAGATGAACCAGAGGGTCATGTCTAATGGTCTTTACCTCCAACCCTGCGTAAGCTCGGAAACCAAAATATTTTCCAACAAAAAGTTCAAAGAAAATTTCAGTTTTCACAAGTTTATTTGTTTTCAAAATGTTATTGAGATGTTGGGGAGAAACCGCCAACATACATTCCTTATGTCATCGCGACTGGCATTGTACCCACTTGATAGGATCTTTCTCTGGCTTTGGTCTAACCAGATCTCTTTGGCGGTCCCCCTCTGATGTCCTCAGTCGCTGCCTGGTGGTGTTGAAGTCCACAAGGGCAGAGCTCATTTTGCCGCATCACAAGTGGGAGCGGTAATTGCGACTTGCTGTGGGGAAGGACAGATTGACAACAGGAAACCCTGTTAAGACATAGCCTTCAGCGTCCTTGTCCCTAGGAACTCAGCCACAGAACTCCAGCATCTCAGCCTGAGATTGCTGGTTCCGACTGATGAGCTCTTTCATGAAGGTAGCTGGGAGAACATGTCCCTGAATATGATCTCCCCACACTTCACTTACCATCATCGCCCCGTTTCCTACTCTTCAGGCAGGCCTTCCGGTATTTTCTCTTGCTGCCTCCTCTCTTGACGCCCTTGTGAGGAGCTCGGTTTTTTCCTCTCCTCATGCCATGGCTCTTTAGCTTGCGGCTGGTCGACATTGTAATTTCTGCCAAAATGAGGGGCTTTGTAAGGCCGGCAGGGCCAGGAGTCCATGTATTTAAGGTCTTATCCATTGTGACTGCAAATGGGTGTGGCTTAGCAGCTGGGTGGGGCTCTCTTGTGATGTCAGTAGCTTTTGCTACACCTTGTACATATGGAATAAGGCAGCCTCTTCGGTGCAGCTCAAGTCTGGTCCTCAGTTTTGGGACCTCCCCTGGTTTTAAGTTAAAGGCTTTTCAACAGGTATTGAACCACTAAGTCCCACCCCTATACTAGGCCTGGGAAGTGTTTTGCCAGGGCTTATTAAAATATGTCTCTTGCCTGCAGAGAACTTAAAAGTCAGTTAGTGTGGATATTCATGTGCATGTGTGTACAAGTCTCAGCTTCTGCAGGCAGCAAATGTGTTTCCATAAACATTTGAGTCTAGGAGAGCTGGTTCATGTGATCCAAATATTTTCTTCCCAAGCACTTTTGACACCAGGGGCTGGGTAAGTCTTGGTGGCTTTGGGATCTTTGGTGCTACCCCTAGTTTCTCTACCTGCTTCAAACCAGTAGAACCAGAACCCTTGCAGATGTGACGGAGATCTCTCCAAAGGTTTCCACCTGTCTGTCTGGCAGCTTGGGATGCAGAAACACCATCATTTTAGTCACAAAAATTTGCTTTTATAAGATATGTCTGTCACACATTTGGGCACTAGGGAAATAGTGAAAAGCCAGCCTAAAGACAAAGTCCTGTGTGCATGGGACTTTCAGCCTAATGGCTGAAATCTGTTAAACCACTGATCTACTCAAATCTGTGAATTCTGTTGAGACTGTGGAGTAGGTGATGAGTGAATGGGAGAACTGAGTGAAAGATAACTCTACACTATAGCAGTGGTTCAGGAGAAAGGAGCAAGTGGCTTAGCTATGGGAGGGGAAAAGGGTAGTTGAGATAGACAGACAAGGACTGAGTCTTGGAGATGGATTGGATGTGGGAGGGGTCAGGGAGTGGCCTGCTCCTGTGTAATGTAGTGGCATGGCTGCTTCAGGTTAAGTGGGATCAGGCTGAGCTTGTATGACTTTGAAGGGCCTTTGTGGCTTCTAAATAGATAAGCCGTGCCATGGTTATTGCGTATGTGAGTCAGGAAGACTTACCCAACATTTCAGCTTTCCTTTATAACTCAAATCAAGTACAGCAGAACAAATTTCCACAGACACTGAAAGTTCCTTCTCTCTCCACCACCACTATCCTCAGTCAAGAACTGGGCAAACATGCAGCAGAAGTTGGTTGAGTAGGAGAGAGAAGTTGGCTGACCCCCTGCACCATATTTCTGATGTTTATAGGTAAGAAGATAATGCATTTGAATGCCAGATTCCTTAAGTGGCTTAGCTTCAAAGTCAATAGCCCGTTGAGTCTCATCACGGTATCATCTTCACAGTTTGGACACTTCCTGGTGTGCTTGAAGATAGTTTGATAGCTGCTTGCCTCTCAACCTGCATCACATTGTAAAGCACTCCTAACTGGCCAGCATGATTTTAAGAACTTGTTCCCTGATTCCTTGGTGAGTTTTCCCCCCCACAGAGCGTGTGGAGCTGTATAAAAGTGTTCCACCTTCCCTTTATGGTTGGCGCTCCTCTGTCCATCCCAGTCCCTCTGCTTTTTCTCTTACAAACATGAGAACACAGGTCTCCAAAGAAGCTGGAAGGTGCAGTCTTGCTCACCACCACATACAGCTTGGCAGTAAATGATTCTACCACAGAACGGGGTCTCAATGAGCCTTTGTGGAAAATAGTTGTTAAAAGAATAAAATTTAATTTTCTTAAGTCATCCTAGTCTTCCCATTTTGTCCTACAACTCTAAGGAAGATTTTACCCACTTTTCACATCCTCATTGCCCTCTGACCTTTATTCGAAGTCTATTACCCTGTAATACCGCCCTTCAAGTCAAGGCAATGAACTATGTAAAGCCCATTTTGTGCCTGGATTGCCATATGTAGTGTGTTAAGCTGTTTCAACAGAAAACAACCCGTCTTCATTCTGGTTGGATTTCTCAGGACTTTGTCTCTCTTGTTTGCAAATAAACATGTTGAGTTAGGTGACTAGGTGGTCACTGAGATGAGTTGGTGGCAGTGGTGGTCCCTTTATAGTTTTGTTTCTCTTGTATTCCCCACAGGAAATGTTGTCTCCCAAAGGTGGGCCTCTTTCCTCCACACCTTGCCTTATCCAATGGGACTCAGGTTTTATTTCTTTTTTTGACTTTATTATTTCTGATTAATTTCTAGTAGTAGTTGACAAAGAGGTGTTGGTGTGGCCTTTTGTTGAAGTGGAACTGTGGGTCCCTTGGTGTAGTTAGGTGGATAGACCTAGTAACTCTCTTTTGAGCTGGTCAGATACACTGACCATATAATCTCTTATTTTCTATCAGGACAGCTAGAGTCACATGTGGTACTAGACACTTCAAAATATTATGAGATCAGATCGCCTACCACAATGAGACAGACTTAGTGAGAACAGTTATACACTCTGGTGCTCTGTGTTCACCTGAAACTTTTCTGGGGATATGGTCCTGGAGACAAGAGATTTCTCTCTTCAACTCCCACCTCCCTAAAACCTGCTCTGTCCAAGAGACGTTGAGGACACAGGGGAAAAGCAACTGGATTTGAGAGCTGGTGAAGAAACAAACAAAAAGGTTCTGGTTCCGGTTCTGCTTCCAGGTGGAGAAACCTGAGCTGCAGAGAGCTGTACGCGAGGAAGCAAGTCACAGGCTAGGCAAGAGTTGGGCGGGAGATCCGAGGGTTGGCTCTTAAACCGTATCTTCTGGAGTGGACAGAGAAGGGTTGGGCATCAGTTACTGTTGAGTTGCTTTTTCTGCCCCAGTGGAATAGGAGCCAAAGGCAATTTAGGAGGAGAACAATGACCTCACCCCTGACCCTTTGCAGGTTTGGAGGGAGCCCCCCATCCCATCAAGAACCATCTGTGAACTCAGTCTGCTCACTGTCTCTTTACGCCGGCTTCTGCTAAGTTTTCCTTTGTTGGGGGAAAGAAACAGAGTGAATTCCAAAGCTGCTTCAAATAAAGTAGCAGAGGACGAGCCTGGTGGGCCTGGTTCTTCGACACCTTGGCTTGCCCTGTGGGACTCAGACTTTGTTCCTTTTATTTCTAGTAGATGGAAGAAAGTGGATAGCTTCTGACAGCTATTGGAGAGGGATGTAGGCAGGGAGGGAAATAGGGAAGGAGACGGGGAAAGGGAGAGAGAGATTGATTTTCACAGGTGGGTGGGCTGCATGGTGTAGCCCTTAACTCCACTGTAGTTAAAGTCTTTGAGGCCACGTCTCCCACTGGCCCTCCCCTGAGGAAGGACAAGTTCAGAGCATGACTGTTGAGGCTGTCACATTTCCATTGGGATCCTCTCTCACCTCTCTACACTCTTGATTTTCCTGAGAAAGTCCAATAGACATCTTCACAGGGATGGATCTGCCTATCAATTTGGGACTTGGAGTTTATTAAGAGGGAGAATGGAAAAGTTTCAGACAGCCCTTACACATGCTGGTGACTAACTCTGAGTTCCTCTCTGAAATTTAAGTCTTCCAGATGTTGACTTCGGCTGGGGAGTGGGGACCTCCTACCCTGTTCACATGGACACTCTGTCTTGTGTGTGGCTGCTGCTGTTTTTGTTCAGACATGCCACTGGCACAGGCCGGGGAGGGTGAAAACAGATGAGAAACCTTACTAAGGGTCAGAGCTTTCCAAGCCAAGAATACGTCTTCTGATGTTTTGGTAGAGAACCAAGACGAGAGACTCAGGACAAAGATTGCTTTTCTGAGAGAAGAGGAGGGAGTTGAACTCAGCGCACTCCTACCATCAAGTGCTCAGAACACCTTGCTTCTCTAGATGTTCTGCTCGTTTACATGTTTTTTTTTTTCTTTCTGGCTCCTGTCCCATCTTTTCTAAAGAATTCCCTGGGCCTTTCTAGAAACAATTTCTAAGTTTTTAGTAACACAGATAGTGAGCAGCTAGAAGTTAGGGACTCAGTATCTGTGAAAGACCCTTCTGAGGTCCTTATCATGTTAATTTTGGGAGTCCCTTGCCTAAAGGAATGTAAGTAGGTTCTGGAAGAGACATTGTTGACCAACCCTTTGCTTATCTCAAACCTGAGGACTCCCCACTGCTCCCCAGTGTCTTTTCCACTTGGCTTAAAAATATGTCCAGTCTTGACTCTTCACTAGTGTGGCAGGATTATGGTGGGAGAAACATGAAAGGGGGAGAGAGCTGGGAGAAACGCTATCTCTGCAAAGGCAAGCTGTAAATCAGAGATTCGAAAGTCCAGTTTATTTGGACTTCTGAAAAATTACTTTAATTCATTTTGCTTTCCCAGAAGTCATCACTAATAACAACATGCACGGTGTGGTTATACACAAATTCAAATTTCATGCTTCAGAAGGGTCCAGGTAACACTGACCACTTTCCTGCCCCTATTAACTTTAGCCCTAATCTAAAGAATATACATGTTTTCAGAATAGCCTGACAATGTAGCTTCCTTCTGTTTGAGGCCAAAGTCACACCACGTACTAGGGTGTTGGGGATCTGTATTTTCGATTTTGCATTTGAATTAAATTACCTGGTCACATTTGGTCTGTAGAAATGAATGTGTTTGAGTCTGTCTATCGACTGGAGTGGGGACATTTGAGTTGGAGGGTTTCTAGAGAACACGGGTAACCTAGACAAAGTCAGACACCATGCCCAGAATTCCTCATTCCCAGTCCAGGCTTCTTGACACGGCTAAGATGTGCAGCTGAAATGTCTTTTCTTCCCCTGCCCTATGCATTTTTCTTGCTTCTTTATCCTCTTATGCTCCAAGAGCCATGTGTTGGGGTCCTTGCCTTACTGAAGTCATTCCACCATCTTTTATATTTGCCACTAAGAAGGTCAAGATTCAGAGGTTGCCACATGTTCAGGCCAGAACCCTCATAATTGATGAGATAAAGCATTGTGACCACCGTGCTGGTGCCAGTGCATGAGGCAGAGAAGGTACCAAAGGGTCCCATTACTTAGCAGTGGGGCTGTACCTAAGAAGTATCCTGAAATGTATTTTTATCATGACTACTCCTGGATTGCTTTTACCATGAATGATATAACCACTCTGACCAGGCTTCTTTCGTACTTCTGACTTCCTTTACTGACTCTGTTCCCAGGGAGAATATCTGTTTGCTTGTGGCTACAGAATGATGGAGCTGACTCCTTCTCTGCCTATGTACTGATAGAATTCCCACATGTGAAGATCTCAAAACTATAGGAAGAAAGAGAACAAAGTAACTTGCCTAAAATGTATGGCTGTGGAATTCTGCAGCTGGAAGCATAGAGGTGTAGTGACATTTACCTCTGCCCTCATGTCCCTGTGTTGGGAGAGCACATGTAACCTGTCTAGAAAAATCTTTAAAGATTAGGTTTTTAGGTAAGGACAAAACACGTACCCAGTTGTGTTTGAACGCGGCAGTAGCTAGATTTTTATTGCCGATAAGCTCTCGATACAGGTCAGCCTTATTCTCCTTGGAGGAAGTGTGAAGGGTAACAGTGTAACATGGCCTGGCATACTGGTGGGGACTCGGGCACAAACAGAAATGTCTGTTTCCTCCGTAGAACGCTCTTCTGCAATGGTGATAGGGACGTTTTCTTCTCTCCGTAAGGAAGAAAAGACAAAAGCTGAGCTCCAGACAGTTTCTAGTTAAGGTAGGAGGCTTGAAAAAAAAACCCTTTCAGGTAAGCACACAGGTGTTCTTGGTCTATCTAAGGTAGGAGACTCTAAAAAGCCCTTCAGGTAAGCTCACAGGTGTTCTTGGTCTAGGTCTATCTATGTGTCACCTCTTGCAACATCAGTTCCAGGCAAAGTCACTGCCTCCCCAAATCAATTCTATCATTCATGGTGTAAGTCAAATCTACTGGCATCATGTTAAAAATATTTTAAAAATTGGGCAGCAACAGCAGAGTGTAAACCTAGGGGGTCTCTGAATCCTGGGGTCTTTGTGATGCACGTTTCTGGCCTATGACACCTGTCCCATCTCCCTTTCCACCTAAAGCACGTACATATGTATGTAGACAGGTACATATGTAGTTGACTTGCCACTCTCTCTTTCTTCCTGTCTCTTGTCTTCCTTCTACCATTTTTGCTATCACTGAGGTTAAAACCTCAGGTCAGAAAGAATGAATGACAGAGGTGTAGATTTTCTGCTTTGGTCCTTCTTTGTGAAGGAGTCCTGGGAACTTGGATTTCAAATCTTTTTTTTTTTTTGGTTTTTCGAGTCAGGGTTTCTCTGCAGCTTTGGAGCCAGTCCTGGAACTAGCTCTTGTAGACCAGGCTGGTCTCGAACTCACAGAGATCCACCTGCGTCTGCCTCCGGATTGCTGGGATTAAAGGCATGCACCACCACTGCCCGGCAGGAACTTGGATTTACAGGCTGGGAGATGACATTTCTTAGGATCTCATTACCAATGTGATCCTGCTGATGGGCAGCACCAAACTCCTGCTTTACTAGGCTTGGTCTCTGCCGCGTTCTGGGACTCTCTCTTTTTTTTTTCCTTTGTAGTTATTGAATCTGCATTTGTGTTGTCCACATTTATATGGAAATAAATGGTAGCCCACTTGGATAATCCATGTAACATTCAGATACAATGTTATAGAGGCTGCTAAAGTTTTTCTTTTCTTTCAGTACTGCCCAGTGAGGCTTCCTACAAACAAGGCTTAATTGATTCTCACTCTTTGCTTGAAAAATTCAGGAAACCTTCCTAACAGGTGTAGTTCATAGCCTCCACGTTTCCATCTCTGCCCCTCTCTTCCACCTCCAGCATTCCTCTCCAGCCAGGCTTTTTATTCTCTCAAGCAACCCCCGCTTCTGTTTAAGTATGCAATAAGTGAAGAGTGAGCAAGAATGGGTCCATAAAGCAGTGGTTCTTAACACTTAGTAAACTCTTCTTATGTCCTCCAAAACCCAAAGATCCCACACATCATGGCTACATCATAACATGAACCCTCCAAAGATATCTTTTGGTCACATTTCATACAGACAAGATTCTGTCCAGATCTATTTGCATACAGGGCTTCTCAGATATTGGACTTGAGGTTGAAGCTATATCTCTGTGGGGTTTTGAGGGGAAGGAGCAAGGGCAGTGTACATCTTTAAATAAAGATTCTGGCTTAGAGCTTTGACTAGCACATTGTCAGAGAGGGACTGGGGGAGGAGAGCAGGGGCATTATGGAGGTACCTAGGGGAGCTACCAGGAACAGTGGATACATTCTACCTTGATTCGTGGTAGTATAGTGTATAGTGTATACCAATGTCAAAACTTCTCAAATCTGTCCTGGAAATACTGTAACTTGTATGTCAATTAATCAAGAGAGTCATTTAAGAATTCTATATTTTTCAAGTCCTCGCTCAGATTTCTAGAATTAAGACAATGAAACTGATAGCACATACTTATTGAAAATGCCAGACTTGTGCTTGAAAGGAGCGGGGAGTTTTACTTGGTTTGCGTCATTCATATAGAGCTCCTAAGTGCTACACGGATGACTATCAAGCCAACTTTTGTTCTCAAAAGCATTTGCTTGACTTTCTCTACATATTCCAGTGCTCTCCCAACCACCCAAGCAGGCCCTCATGATGGCTTTCAGCCTTTGTGACAAAGCATCACCAGTCATCAGGTCCCTTGACTGGAAGGGCCTGTGACACAGTCACTTATGAAGGGGGGATGGCCGAACTGCTTTTGGACTGATGGACTTGGGGTGAGAGAGAGAGATGACGGGAAGAGCAGCCAGAGGCGATCTCAACCGGAACCTCACTGCTGACCAGAGTTGGGGACCGTGAGAAGATGGCAAAAGCCTGTAAATGTTGGTGTCCAACATGTTGCATGAAGGATTTTCCACAGAGACACAAAGCAAAGAAATCACCCCAGAAAAGGAACAAAAGTCAAAGGTACTAATGACACTTTCTGGGGTCTCTCAAAACTGAGTACCATCTTAGTCAACTTTCTAAAACAGCACATTCTTATCTAAAGTTGATATGCCCAAACTATGCATCCCTTGATAGCCATAAGTGTACCCAAACACATTTGTTGACAACAATGTCATATCACAGCATCCAAAGGTTAGGTAGACATCCTTGAAAGTATAGCACATAAAGCATAGCTTATCATATAGCTTCCAAAATTCTCCCTTAGAGCAATTTTTCCTACATGCCCTTCTCCTTCTCCAAACTACCCAACTCTAAAGTTGCACACAAAGAACCAAATATCTGTCCGCGTTCACTGTTTGTGCTATGTAGCCTCCCTCTGATCTTGTCCACTCTGTAGGAGACACTGATGATATCACTTGACCTACCTCTTTGAAACCTGGCCATTGATGGCATCTTCAGGTAACAGAGTTGGGAAGGTTCCTATGTGAAGAACACAAAACCCTGCATTGTTCTCTCACAGTTTTTCTGTTTTTTCTCCGTAGTGAGACACACATGCTTTGGCTGAAGAAGCTGCTCGATTCCATGCAGTACCAAGTCACGTTTGTCCCCGTGGCTGACTCAGATGGCGGTGCCCCCGGCTGCAGGCCCAAGGCCACCATCATCATCATCGAGCTTGCCTCTCCACCCCAGGGTCTCTAAATAAATCCTCTTCTTCCCTGAAAAAAAAATGGTATTTTTTTAAAAGTGTAATTATTGAGCTAAGGAGTAATCTGTGGTCCCTGGAGTACCCCAGCTTTTTTTTTAATGTAATAAGATAGAGGGGGTGTGGTAGGTAGAGAAGCAAGTGAGTCAGAGGAAATATGCCACTTTTATCCTGTTTGAGAAATTGCTAATGAAATCCATGGCTGCGCCTTGGTTTGGGATAAATTGAGGTGCTTTCTGGCTCTGAGAAGGATTTAGTTTGATAACCTCCCTGAACTGTGCCAGAGCCCAGCTGGTCTGTTGCTGCGGCTGCTGGCGGTGGCAAACAGATTTTCATGAGCTTCTACTAGCTTCATCTGTTGGCAGCAATGGAGAAGTACATTTTTCTGAGAAGCCAGGTTATTCCAACACTATCCCAGTGTAAGTATGAGGTAGAGCAAAGGTACAATGGGATTACAGTGGTATATGCCTGTCTGGAACACAGGCAATGGAGGGCAGCATTCCTAAGCCTCCACGCTGTGCCCCAGGTCTAATGCATGGTGGGGATCAAATATCTGATAGATATTTATATATTATAGCTTTGCATAACTGAATCTTTGCATAAAGGTACCAGGGCATGCTTTACCTCCAGTCATTGTCAATCAATTGCAGACATTCTGCCAAGCAGAGCACCTTCTGGAGGTCATCAACGTGGTTCTGAAAAATGAGCAGGGGGGATTTGGGGAGAGAGTTCAGTAGGTCAAATACTTGCTATATAAGCACAAGGATGAGAGTTTGTATTCCTAGAATTCATGTAAAAGGATGAGTGGGTGTGGTGGCCCAGATGTAATTCAACACATGAGAGGCAGAGACAAGGGATCCCCAGACCAACCTGGCTAGCCAGATAAAGAAATCTGACATCAACCTTGGGCCTCCACACCCCACATCTTGTGCCTCACCTTCCACACATGTATACACATACAGGCATATATATTCAACCTCCACCCCACCCCCACCGTCAAACCAGCAAAGTCAAAGCTAATCTGTAAGTGTGAGATCTCAGAACTGGCTGTTTTATTCCTCAGTCTGTGAGAGGTATGGAAACTGGAAAAGACCGAGCTAGAAGCTGTATACTAGTGTTCAGCTGACTAAGGTGAATCCCAGAGCCTTGACTCATGTTCTAGGTGGTAATGAATTCTCGGGCTTCCCTGATGAGTGCTTTTGCTCTTTGGTCCCCATATTTGGTCCCAACACAAGATTGGGGAGAGATGGTAGAGTACTGTTTGGAGTTTTTATGCTAGAGTCTCTGGGCCTAATAGTAGAGTCTCTTGAAGTTCAGGGTACTGGAGAATACTACAGAAAAGCAGCCTGTCTTGTGGCAGTAGGTTGTACTGATATCTAACAGGCATATACCATGGTAGGCGAGGACAGCCATATGTACTCTGATTGGTATAGAAACCTCAGGGAGAGGGCCAAGATGCTTTATCTTGGTATTTTTTGTTTTGTTTTTGTTTCTGGAGGAAGAGAGAGCACAAATATGAAGTTAGGTGAGTAGGGGGTGGGAGGTAATCTGGGAAGACTTGGAGAAGGGGAAGGAATATGACCAAAGTATATTACGAAAAGAAAAAACAAAACACACGATGAGAAAGAGGGCTGGAGACACCCTTCAACTGTGTCCCCACACGTGGAACTCTGGCTCCTGGGAGACTGGATTCTTTGTCCTCCATAATCTTATGTCAAGAGGCCTATG
This sequence comes from Ondatra zibethicus, assembly GCA_004026605.1. Classification (NCBI taxonomy): domain Eukaryota; kingdom Metazoa; phylum Chordata; class Mammalia; order Rodentia; family Cricetidae; genus Ondatra; species Ondatra zibethicus. Next base: position 20,670 of record PVIU01004377.1, on the reverse strand, counting down.
AAGTGCTTCCATAATTTGTCCCTGTTTTCTTTGAAGATCTTCTTTTTGAATCTCTTTATACAGTGGGCTCCTGCTGCTTGTTTTAAAATGTGGGATGGTAGCGTTTAATGAACAGGGTCATTTGTGTGGGAGTAGAAATGGTTGGAGGGGAGTGGGGCATGGTGCATTCAAGCCGATGAAAGGCAGAAGACAGCCAATAGACTATTTATAGAGGCCTTGTGTGATGCAATACTGCCATAGCATTACAGTCACATGACCTGTGGACCTCATCATGTCATATGATGCCCTTGGCCTCAAATTAAATACTAGGAGCTCACGAATTCGCATCCCTCACATCTATCTAGATTTCATTCCTTAAAATCTTTCTTTGCTTTTTTTCTGCTTTTCAATATTTTATAATTGTGCAGTTCTGTGAACTGTCAATAACACCTTCAGTTACAACGGACAATTTCATTGTTGTAACATTCCTGTCTAGTGGCTTAGAGGACAAAGGTCTTCTCTATGTGCTATGCAGGCCAACATAGGGGAAGCAAAAATCATTTCAGCTGGTTGCTACCATCAAAAAGTTAGGTGTTTTTGTGTGAAATTTGCATTTTGGCCTTTTAGTGGCTTTACAAAAGTTGCAGTGTCTGTCAGCACTGGACTCTCACTTCTTGGAGGCCCTGTTTCCACACACCCCTGCCCGCAGTATTTCTTTACACAGCCTTGCTGGCCTCTGAAGATTTAGTAACTTCTGTCCTAAATCCTCATGGCTGGTGCCATCGTCTCTGCTGCTCCTGCCTTGTGTTTGTCCACATCCAACAACTGGATAGAGGTGAGTTTGAAGTTCAGGGTGGGAAAGCGGAGTGTGAGAACCTGGTAGTGTGAACAGAGCAAACACCTTGCCTTGGAGCCCACCACACCTTATGAGACCACTTTATTTGGGGGCACAGTTTGAAAGCCATAAAGGAAATTCTAGGAGTCCTAACAAAGAAGAAGAGCCCTGTCTGTGTGGGTGTGGCTTGGGTTTATGACTCTGGTAATCAACTCTAGCCCCTCCCATTCCTGGCATTCACAGTTAACTCTGGTGCATGTAACGCTGTGGTCTCCAAAACATGATCCAGTTTGAATTAGTCAGAATAGCAAGAAAATTGTGTAGGGCAGAGAAGATGCCTTAAATGGGTTCAGGCTTTGTGTGTGTGGGGTCTTTCTAGCATTGTGGGTTCCTGGAGGACAAGAACCGGGTCTGACCTCCATGGATACCCAGTGTTTGGCAGTAGATGGTTCAACAGAATAACTCGCTGAATCATTTTATATTCGTTCCCAGTTTATATTCATTCCCTCCTGTCCCAAGGAGAGAACCACATTTCCCTTTGTGTTTTCTTGCTTGGATTGAGGAATGGAACGGAGGCGCTCTCTACTTAGCATTCTGAGTCTGGGATGCTCAAGGGGATATTATGTTATGACTTAATTTTATCTCACCTTCCAGGAGCGCTTAAGGCAAGGATGTGAGTTCAGGTTTCTTAATGGGAAGTGGATTGCAAGAAGGGAAGGGAGAGGGTGTGTGGTGCAGAAAAAGAGGAGAACAAAAATAAGTTACCGAGCTGGTGACTGCTGTGGTTGACTAGGGTTCAGCCCTGCAGGCTACCCAGTGAGGAGTTCTGTAGAATGTGCAGAGATTGGAACTTTACCCATGATTCTACCTGTTCTTGAAAGCTTCACCTGGGAGTGTTAATTGCCTCCTTCCTTCTGCCCAGCACCTTTGGTAGGCTGGATGCTTTGGCTTTTGCTGTTACTGTCCTTTTTTTTTTTTCACTCACTTTCTTTATACTCTTAACCAAAACTGAGATGAATGTACATCATTTAAATCTCTCTCTCTCTCTCTCTCTCTCTCTCTCTCTCTCTCTCTCTCTCTCCCTCTCTCTCAAAAAAAAAACCAAACAAAATCAGAACTCACTCCCTGTCTCCATGGCATCTTCTGGAGATAGTGATGGCAGCTCGAGATCTGTCGCCTCTTGAAACACTTCCTTCTGTAGGCTCTGCCCTACTAGCGTCCAGCCCAGCAGGCGCTGAGAAGGAGATCCACCAACACTTGTCCCAAGACCGTTCGTATGCTCAAAGATGATCATTCACATTTCACAAAAATAAATGGGTTTTTGTTGTTAAAAAATTAATCTCTCTTTGATTACTATGTAATTATCTTATGATTTGGATTTACACAATCTATTAACCAACACTTGATATATAGTGTCTTTCCAATGATTAGTTTTTTTTTATCACACACACCAGGACTTCTACCTTAATCTACTATTGTTCTTTTTAAAACTAGTGTATTAGAACTAACTGTTGGAGTTGAATAACTAGGTCAAAAGTGACCCAGCCCCTCCCTCCCGCATCTCTCAAGTAAATTGCTCCACATAAACTTTTTATTGACCTCAAGTCCCATGAGCATTGTGAGAGACCATTAAAGGTGAACTCTGGGAATGACCTGAGTGGGAATGACTAAGAAAGGTTGTCAAATTTATTGGTTAGGGTGTTTTGGTTTTTTCTTTTTTAACACAGTAGAGCCAGATTAAGGCAGTGTTGTTCTTAACTAGGAGGGGACAGTTGATATTCATTTTTGATCTCCTGTCTTCTCTGAATTCTGCGAATAGTGTATGACCACCAATACAGATGTGTATGCATACACAACAATACAGATGTGTATGCATACACAACACACAGAACACAGCTTCCGCTTGCTACATTTTTTTTTGCTTTTCATGGTTTCATTATCTACAGTTAAGCATGGCATGAAACCATTAAGTGGAGGATTTTGAGAAATAAGCAGTTCTTTAATATAAAATTGTGCACAGTTCTGAGTATTGTGCAGTCCATCTTTTTGTTCCCTCCAGAGTGAGACACAAATCATCCCTTTACCCACCATATCTGCACTATACACGGCACCAGCTTCCCTGCCAGTCACTTCACTGGGCTATTGTGTTGCATATTGACTGGCCATGGTATTGCAGTGCTGTGTTCAAAGAATCCTCATGGTCAGGAAGTGCAAGAGTAAGGATGGTGACAATTTAGCTGTACAAAAGAGAATCCATGAGTGCAAAGGGGAAGGCCCTGGGTGTTACAGAGGTCGTGGCACTCACTCAAGGTCTTGGAATTAACGTCCCACAAATAACGACAACTATTACAAGAGGTACTTTTCAAAGAGTCTCATTTGGGGGCTATTTAACTGGGATTTCAAAGGTTCTAAATTGGCCCTTGTATCATTACACCTTTATCTTCTGTTTATTTGCATAATAATTGGGGTGTTAGGTATTTTGTATTCCAGTGCTCATGATCATACGTGTAAAGATGACTCAAATAAATATAGGGCTCTTGGAATTTCAAGTTACTAAATGCTTCAGGGAAACTCTGACAAAGAGAAAGCTTAAGCTAGTTATTGATAAATTGAGTTTGAAGCCTTGACTTTTCCTTTGTTCCTTCTTTCCCAGGAATTAAATAAGTGTTCAGAGAAAGAGATTAAATGTACATCATGCAAAAGAAGGAAATATGAAGACTAGGAGAATCCAAACTTCAGTTTAGGCTTTGAATTAGTGGACATTAACTATAGTTTTCTTTTTTTCTGATCTATATGTGTGTGATTTGGGGGGGGCACATATTTTGAAGTCAGAGGACAAAGTTGAGAGTCCTTCCTTGCCTCCCATCTTATTTGAGACAGGGTCTTTCTGTTGTTCACTGTTACCAAACCTACGAGCATTCTGGGACCCTCCCATCTTTTCTTACTTCCTATCTTATTAGACCACACCTGTAAAGCGCATAGGCATTGGGGATTTTTAAAACAAACTCAGCCATGCACATTTCCTCCGAGGCTTCCCACGGGACAAGGCAGGAAAACTGAGCTCTGACCTCGCTGGTCCCCACACTGCCAAAGACAGGCCATCCCTCCTGAACATCAGCTGCTGGACTCCCAGTCCTGGCATCAGCATGCTTCCATGGGAGTGTATGGACAGAGTTACAGATTTCCACACCACTGAGTACTGGGTCATAGGATACAAGGATCAGCAGCAGGATTTTTAGAGTTGGGATGGACTTGTGGTTTCTAATCATGAAGAGTATGGGATTAAAAAGTGTGTCTTTGGTTCTTGTGTTCTGTCACCTCCTCACACTGCCCTTAATGCAATGGCCAAAAGTTAATTCAGAATCAAATATACAACAGATCCAAACAGGGTTTGGCAGTGTTGATATTATACCACCCAACTTCAGTTCAGTCTGACTTGCTAATGAGGAACATTCTGTACCACACGTACTGTCCTGCCACACGGTTCTAGTGAGTGCTCCCAGACACCCATCAGCTCAGATTTGAGGCCATTGAATGTTATGAATTGCAGTGCTTTTACTCTGTGCATTTTAACAACATTTCCTACTATCATTTTCACACTTCAGCATGTATGAAATGAGTATAACTTTGGGTTGGATTGGGTTAGGATATTTTGTTTTAAAAGTTGCTGACTTGTTTCATAAAAATTTATGAAGTGAATTCTATCTGGGGATTAAGATTGAATTTTCAACAAATTAGAAAATGGCCCTAAACACACTTCTACCATTTTGTAATATGTATTTATGGGAAGCAACATTCTTGGTATTGATACTTATATAATCAAAGTATCAAATTTGATTACGAAAAAATCAAATACTCGTCATAGATTTAATTACTGATTTAAAAATAAGTGTATCTTTTTAGTAATCAATTTGTTTTCTTCCTTAATAAGTGGTAAAATTGTAAGCACAACAAAGATTTATAATAAATCATAAATAAATTATATTTTGAATAATATATTTGAATATTTTATTAAGATTTATTATAAGCAAATGTTTGTTTTATATATGTCCTTTTACTTATAATAATAATGATTATTTTGTATGTGTGTGTATGTATGATGTTTGTGTGAGTACATCTGTGTGCCTGTGAGAAATCAGAGGACAACTTTGGGAAGCCAGTTCTCTCCTCTCACTGTGGGTTCTGGGGATTAAATCTAGGTTATCGAGTGTGCTCAACAACATCTTTACCTACTGAGCCATTTCTCTAGTCCCTGTATACATATTTCATATGTGTGTATATGTGGGGTCGTGTAGAAACTTCTTGGGTGAAAACAGCCAAGTGGAAAAAGTTCAAGAACACCTCTGCTGCAATAACTGGAATGATTTCTATTGCCCTGGGATAAGAAAACCAAGGGTCCCTAAATTGCCAGGCATGTCAAGCCTTTGCTTATAGACACAGAAATTCTGCCACAAGTAGCTCTCTAAATAAAAGTTGACCATATTGAACCCGTGGAAAGAAAAGCACACAAAAATAGCATTGGAAGAGCACCCACCCCCCAAAGGACATGGAACTTCTGCATAGAACTCTGGTGGTTTCTGCTATGTAGATACATGAAAGTCCGAATACAGGCCAAGAGGCTGCAGGAGACGGGTGGCTGGTTCAACCAGTAGATGTTTCATGAGCTCAGGGCAGGAAAGCATCAGTAAAACCAAGAAAGAGTCAGAAAGTTTCTCACAGGAAGAGCTGTGCATATAGCTCTATGGTAAAACACTTTACTAACTTGCAAAGAGCCCTAGTTTTGATCCAGGTAACACATACACACACACACACACACACACAAGGCAGAGCTCGACAAATGGACAGGGATCTTAGACTTGTCACAGGAAGGATGATGTCAAATCACAAGCATGCTTTAAAGAGAGAGACGTACTTATGAAGCTGTCCTGGTTGGTTTTTACTGTTAGCTTGGTTGGTGCAAAAATCACTGAGAAGTGGGAACTCAGATTGGCCTGTGGGCCTTGTTTTGATTGCTGTGTTAGAGGGCCCAGGCTACTACAGGTGGCACAACCCTAGGCAGGTGGGCCTGAGCCGCACAGGAAAGCTATGTGAGAAAGTCAATAAGCAACTTTTCCCCGTGGTTTCTGCCTCTGTTTCCATTTGACTTCCTGTTCTGACGTTCCTTGATGATAACGTGAAAAAAACCCTTTTCTCTTCAAGTTGCCTTTGACCATGGTGTTTATCACAGCAACAGAAAAACAAACCTTGGACGGAAACCAAGGCACCATCTATCGGGATTTACTAGATTGACTTATAGGATGAAGTCTGAGTAGTTCATCAACGGCTGCCTTACACTGGACAGGCTGAGAATCCAGTAACTATTCAGTCTAGAAGGCTGAATGTCTCAGTCATTCCAGTCTGGTGCTGGAGTCCTGGAGGAGCCCTGGAGAGGTGCTGGTCTCCAATTCATGGAAACCTGAAGAAGTTGTTCTGAGGTCAGCGAAGGGATGCTGCTACACTAGGCTGGAAGAGCTGTCAGCAAGAGTGAAGGCAAGCTGTGTTCTTTTACCTCGGCTGCCACCAGAAGGTGCCACCCAGATTTAGGATGGGTCTCCTGCTACAAATAATCTAAGGAAATCCCTCCCATGAGTACCCAGCAGCTTGGGGCTTTAGCTGATTCCAGATATAGTCAAGTTGAAAAACAAGATGGGCCATCACATTGTCTGGCTCAGGCAGTGCTGCAGTCTGAGGAAGTCGTCGCGAGACGGATATATGTTCTTGTTAGGGGCTGATCTTGCCTTTACTAGCTTCAGATGGCATCCTGTGTCCAGGATCTTCATGGAAGAGGGAATGACTTGGTTTATATTCTGGTAACTGTGCAGTTGGTGACAGGAAGCCAGAGAACAGTGATTGTGCTGTGACGGAGCTTCTGGAAGGATTGCTCATATTTCTTTGCCCAGCCCTTTCAATCCTCCCCTTGCCATTTTGATTGCCACTTATGCAGCTGGATATATCCCACTTGAACCATTACTTCAAGTCTCTGCTAGACCCAGCCCAGGGCTGCATAAGCAGTGTCTGTACGTAACTGATTTTCCAGGATGTTCTCAAGTGTAAATTGTTGGTTTGGAAAGTGTGGTCACGGTGACCTTGCTTCACACCATCCAAAAGCATTTGTCCTTCCTCAACCAGTCTGTTTGGTGGAGTGTCTGGAACTGTCTTGTCTCATCCTGTTACTTGGCGTTTTCAAAGTGGATAGGCGCAGTTACCATCAAGGTATAGACAAAGTGGGCCTCATCTTCTTGGCAAGGGAGCGAAGGAGGATGAAAACAGGTAAATGAAATGTGTGGCGTGGGCGGCAATACTTGAAAAATCTAGACCCTTCAGCTCTGTATGAGGGCTGAGTAGGGCCACTTTGGGGAAGAATGGGCATGGTCCTTTGTCAGGGAGCACTTGGAGACTTGGCGAGGCAGTGAGCTAGCATGCTCTTACCAACACTCTCTCAAGAAATGAAGAACCCATTGTTACTCCTCCAAACCCTATTTGCTCAGTATGGGTGGGTCCAGGTCTAGGCCTTACATTTATTCTCTGAAGGGTTGGCTATTGAATGTGGACCAAGGAAAGGAAAGGAGGAAGAGATTTCCAAGAGTGAAACCAAAAGGAGAGGGGGCAATAAAGCGTCTGAAGAGATGAGGGACCATGGAGGAGGAAGACCCAACACAGCAGGCAGCCCCAGAAAGTATCTCTTCCCTGCATCCTGGGCCCAGGTGTGTATGACAATGGTGCGGTGTGGGGGTTCCTGTACCTTACAGCTTTCCAGGAGCTGCCTGCGCCTGGAAACAGATCTTGGGGAGAAGCAGAACTTTGCTGAAAGGCGGGGTGCTGCCTCCAAAGTACAGAAATATTGCCAGCTGCGGAGAAAGGTGCTCCGAGGCCTTCCTGCCTCCAGAAGCCTGGCCTACTTGCCCTACTTGACCTGAGAGAGAGGCTCATCTCCTTTACGTGGTCTGCCTCGCTTGCTTCTCCCTCCCTGCCCTGCTCCCCCACCCGGACAGATTCTCAGAACTCACTCCCATTGGATTCCAGGAACTAACTGGTGCAACTTGGTAACTAAATCCTCTGAATCCCTTTGTGTATCTTTCTGCTTCCCTGCCCCCTGGGTTGGTGTCCTTAAAGACTAGGTCTGGTGACTGAGTGGAGACCTGGCAATCCAGGCTGCCCCCCGGTGGGTCCTACACTTTAGTTCTAGGCCTAGATCCTTACAAGGGCTGCCCCATGGACAATCTTTCCTTCTCCCTGACCCAAGTCTCTCTTGGAGGAGCTCAGCAGGCCTGGGCTTTCCCTGCAGAGGCCTAGGCTTCTCCCATCCTGGCCTAGGTTTCTCCTCCTGCCCAGGTTTCTCCACAAGCTGAGGGATTCCAGGCTCTGGAAGTTGCATTTTCATTGTTCCCAGGGAAGTTTTTGATTTCTAACTCGGGCTGCAGGCTGTGGTTTCCTGCATTGTATCTCTTTTGTCTAGATATTTCCTCTTCTCTGTGGGGAATTCTTTTCACCACATCTCATTGTATTAGAGAAGGGAATGGATTACATCAGGCCCAGCAGAGCCTTTCTGGTGAAGGAGCATTGCTTGGTCTGGTGGTACAGGCATATAAGCGGGAAAGCATGGACATGGTGGTTACTTGGGACACAAGTTTGAGACAGGAGAATCACAAGTTTGAAGCCTGCCTGGGCAACTTAGTGAGACCCTGTGCCAAAATAAAAAGTAGAAGGGGCGAAAAGGTACTCAGTCGATAAAGTATTTGCTTCACAAACATAAGGACCTGATTTTTTGTCCCCAGCATCCACAGAATAATTAAGACCTGGTCATATGTGCTTATAATATTGGTACTGGGGAGACAGAGACAGGATGATGCCCAGGGATCACTGCCAGCTAGTCTAGCCTAATTGGTGAGTTCCAGGCCAATGAGAGACCATGTCTCATAGGAGGCAGATGACATCTCGGAATATGACACCCAACATTGCCCTCTGATCTCCCCATACACATGTATTTCTTCACACACACACACACACACACACACACACACACACACACACACACGCCTGCATATCCACAAGCGTGCACACACATGTACAAACACATGCATTAAAAAAATCCAGAAGTGTGTGGGAGACATAGCTCCCACTTGCTTAGCATGTGAGAGGCCTTGGTATTAAAATCTGATCAATCCCTTTAGGCCACGTGACTAGGATTCTGCTCAGGTCTTATGTCCAAGGAAGGGCACAGAGAAGTAGAAAGTAGGGCAAAGTTGACTTTGTGTAAGGGCTTTGTCCAGGTACTTAGGGCTTCTGATATGAATGGGTTAAAGGTTCGAGACTTCCTTACAGTACAGCTGAGGAAAATGGAGTACCCAGAGGTCTCATCTCAGAGTTGTTCCGCCCTAGACAGTGGGGAGTGGGATGGCCACCACGCCCATTCTAGAGTCTGTTTTCCTAGTGAGGGTAGGGTTGGGGAGAATCTGAGGAACAGCGAAGGGGCCAGCTGTGTACAGATGGGCATTGACAGCAGGTGACAGTGTGCCCGGGTCAGCAGCATGCATGTCACAGAGACACCTGGCTACCTGGTAGATCTTCCTCTCTCTCTGATGTGAAGATAACGCTCATTAGCGTCCACCCCGAGCTGGAGGAGCACAGCCTAAGTTTGTGGGTGTAGCACATTGGAGGCCCAGAGCCCCATCTTGTCAAAAACCACTTGGAACTTACAAAGAGGCTCTTTTTTAAAAAAATACTTTTTATGGAGCTATGCATTTTCTCCACTCCCCTCCCTTCCTCTTCTCTCCCCTCCTACCCTCTCCCATGACCCCCACGCTCCCAATTTACTCAGGAGATCTTGTCTTCTTCACCTTCGTATGTAGTCCATATGTGTCTCTCTTAGGGCCCTACAAAGAGGCCCTTGAGAGAACTCGATTCCCCTCACCTCTCCACAAACTGCAGTTTTTCTCATGTCCCCTTCACTAGCCACATCCCGGTCAGCACACTTTGGGGCTGCAGGCTTATGTGCTGCTCTCAGATAAAGAGTGAATGGGCCCTAATCAGCCTGACCGGACAGCCTGGCTCCAGGGAAGTTTGCTGATGGTGCCATGGCTAGAAATGGAGCTGCCTGTCGAGCTGGGCCCCATCACTACCACATCTCTTCCCCAGAAACTACTGGTACTTGGTTGGGCTCACTCCTTTCTAATCAGCTAAGAGCAACTGTATTCCGAAGAAAGATAAGGGGCGGCCTTGTAGGGCTTCTGTGAAAATCACAAGAGCAAGGTCATCTGTCAACGTCCTGCTGTGTTTGCACGGGCAGCTGCTAGAGGAGGAAAGAGTGGACCAAGACAAGCCAGGAATGTGGTCCATCAAAACAATGTTTTTGCCTCTCTCAGTGGCACTGTGAGCTAACTGACATGTCGCATTATGGCAGGTTGCCTGCCACGGCTGAGGATTCTTCCTGTCTTTTGGGTACTGCCTGCTTGTTATTATAAGGCCTGCACAGGTAAACTGATAGGGCAGGGTCCCTCCTAGAAATGGGAGCACTCTGAGAGTACTCCGGGCGCTTGTTGATTTTCCTCCTGGCCTTTGCTTAAGTCCTTGGCATGGGCTGGGACCCACAGCTCTGCCCTGGTATTGTGGCAGGAATCAGGGCTCATGCCCAGGAATGTTGTCTACCAGGGAGGTCGACTTATGTCCCTCCCAGGCTCAGCCTGTGTGGCATGAAGGATCAGTCAAAGAGATTTGTAAGCCTGGGGAAAATGGTCATCATTCAGGGCTGGATCAAAATTAGTCAAGTCCGCCGTGAAGGAAACCAAGGAGGCGAGCCAAAGAGCAGAGAGAGGCATTCTGCTTGCGTTTCTGTGGCTGTGATTAAACCCCCTAACCAATGCAACTCGGGAGAAAGGCTTCACCTTACGGTTCCTGCTTATAACCCACCCCATCCAAACAGTTTGCAGTCACCGGAAGAGCAGAGAGAAAGAATGACACATCTTATTGCTCAGTTACCCTTTTCCTTTTTATCCAGTCCAGGGACTCCAAGCCCTGGAAAGGGTGCCAGGAATAGTAGGTGGATCTCCCCACCTCAGTCAACACAATCAAGATAATCCCTCAGAGACTGTGATTCTAGATTGCGTCAAACTGACAAATAAAACTAGCCCCCATAGGGAGTGTCATCAGCTCATGAGCTTTGGGGCAGTAGGCCTGGGGTTAGAGGGGGTTGGGTTGGGATAGGAGATGGCAGGATTGTTACAAGGCTCATCTAGAGGAGGCTGACACAAGGCTTGTCTGGTCGCCTCTGCTCGGCTCCTCTCCTGACTAGAGCTCCTTTTCTCTGTCTATGGGTCTTCTCTTCCATCTGCCTGCTCCAGAACCCAGGGAGGAGAGCGTCCCTAACTCCAGCATCACAGGGAAGACTGCCACCGACATTTAGTATTGGTTAAAGAGAAGCGTTATGTAAATGTGTCTTCCTTGTCAAGTATTGGGTGAATCTCCGTCTACAAATCTTCAGTGTAGAGCAGAGGAAGGGACAGGAAGAGGACAAAAGGATGTAGGAAGAAGACAAGAGTCTTTGGGGACCCAAGAGGCCACCAGTGGACAAACAGCATAGAATCATTTGAGAAACTATTATTTCTATAATTATTAAGTGATCGTGGCATGTGTATCACACTATGAGCTCTCAGGAGGCTCTAGTGCTCCCCTAGGGGTCTGCAAAGAACAACTGGGGGTGAGCATATTTAGTGAGCCATTCATGGCCCCACAGCCCAGAGATCGTTTCTGCTCTTAGAAAGACTGAGGCAGCTAGCAGGGCCCCCTCTCTCTCTGTCTCTCTCTCTCTCTCTCTCTGTATGTGTGTGTGTGCTGGAGTGAGAAAGTCTGTGGCTGCAGGGGGATTGGGGAAGAGTTAAAAAACATCAGCTCAGTCCACAAGAGGAGCTATTTTCTGGTTAACCCCCTTTCTTCTAATATTCCTTATTTGGGTCTTCATGATGGAGACTTTGAAGGAGTGTTTACACAGCTGGCTGCATAGGACATCAGGCCCTCTGGGTCTTCACCTGGGACCCCCCCGACTCACTCCCCCACCCCTTCTAGCAAACATGTTTAGCAAGTAATGCAACCCTGTTAGTGAGTCCCACCCAAGAGCATATCCAGGGTCCTGAGAGAAGTGTTGTGTGAAAAGCTGGTTGTTCATTGCTTAGCCTGCCTTGCCTGGCTTTGTCAGTCACTTGTTAGCATCCCTAGGGATTAAGAGCTTTCTTCCATTGAAGTAAAGTCTCTACCAGAAAGGACACGTGTTTGCTGTTTACCGAATCTCTTCCTTTGCAATACTTTTTATACTGTCCGTAGGCATAGGAACTTTCTTTAATTTAGAATAGTGATTGGCATAGGGGAGCAGTAAATAGTTGCCGAGCAAAAGTACCCATCTATGTGTGGTCTGAATGCCAGAGCAGGCAGCCTTCTGTCTTGCTTTTGTTCATGTTCCTGCCAGGAAGGCCCTTCCTGACCTCTACCCTCCCTACTCCGTTGCTACTTCTTTCCTCCAGTCTCTAATTCGCTTTGCTGTGCAGTGTTTTTGGCTACCCATGGCTTGTCACCATCCATCCTTGGACAAACTCCCTCTGGACACCTGTTCCTACTTGATTGGATCCTGCTTGCTTGGCTATCTTCTCAGGGTGAATTAAGGAGAGCATGCTCCATCCAGGGAGCAGAGGGATGGCTGACTGGCCAGGCTGTGATGGCGCCGAAGCTGTGTGGGTGGACAGGCACAGACCTTGGGGGTTCCCTGCTCATTTGGGGGGGGGCAGCTCATTCGAATATTAGAGTCACCCTCTGTTCTGTTGCAGAGGTTCCGTCTGACTTGTGCTTGCTAAAATGTCAGGGAGTTTGAAGGTGGTAAAATAGCCCTTGGTCAAGTCATGGGTGAAACACAACCCAAGACGCCCTACTGATACACATTTGGAAAAAAAAAATCACAAACCGTGTGAGAAGCAGTTGGTTCCATGGAGGTTACAGTGAAGACTGCCGTCAATCTTATCTCATTTATATTTTATGACTTGTAATAAATGCATTTTGCCACTTACATCCTGGTATCAACAAAGTTATTTTGTGTATGCTATTTTCTTCTTTCTGGAGAGCTGGTTATTACCCACTACTCTCTTGTTTCATGCCCTGGTCTTGAGTATTCTGAGTTCAAGAGCTTTCTTTGAAGAGAACCAAGCGTCATATGTTCAAAGGGAGGATGCTTTCTGGGCCAGATGGGATTAAAAAAAAAATCATCCCGATTGGTGAGTCAGGCTTCAGAAATGAAAACTAGAGAGTAATACTGGGAGGTCTGAAGACCCACTCATAACCATAGAGATAATGATGGCTACATGAGAACCAGACCTGGGTCCCTCCAGAAGCCACATCAGGATACCCGCACCCCCCTGTGCTCTTCCTGCTTTCAGCTTACTCACGTCTTTATTCTGATTCTCGGGGTTCCAGAGATCCCCTTGGCTTCCTTCCAAGCCTTCTGAAGAGAGACGGGGAAGAAAGAGCAGAAGGGACTTGGACAGACAATATGAGTGTTGCCTAGCGGGGCTCCTGGCCTTTCAGACACCCTTCAGTCATGGTCTCTCTGATACATTCGTCTAAACAAATCATTTAGCAGGCAGAATAGGGCTTGGATGATTCCAAGTCCAGTGTAACCAGATCTGGTTTGGAGGGACAGAGAGAAGCCATTTCAGAGAGAGCAGGAAGGGCAGGCCCTAGAGCAGACTGCTAGTGTTCTAAAAGAAGTGCCAGAGGCATGTCCCCACGGGAATCATCCATGCTTTCTTCAAGGGCCCCTCCCACCTGCTCCTCTCTCAACTATCCTTTGGAGCCATTGATTCCGAGGGGTTGAATGTATCTAAATGTTACCCATCTAGCTCCTGGTAGGTTCTTAGACCTGTAGTGACCAGCAGTGATATGACCATCACTGAGGTCAGACTGAAGACCTGTAGTGAGCAGCAGTAATATAACCATCACCGAGGTCAGATTGAAGACCTGTAGAGACCAACAGTGATATGACCATCACTGAGGTCAGATGGATATGCTAGGACACAGACACATGGGACTGAGATAGGAATTACCTGCCACTGGCTGGAGGACTTCAAGGTGCATTCATTTTCTATATCTAAAGTTAGGAAGATGGCTCAGTGGGTGCTTGCTTCACAAACTTGGGGACCAGACTTTGGACCTCCAGTACCCACCTAGAAGCTGAGCATAGTGGTACGCATTTATATCCACAGTGCTAGGAGACAGAGACAGGCGGATCCCAGAGCTGGTGAACTACAGGTTCTGAGAGACTGTGTCTCATAATAATAATAAGGTAGAAGATCAGTTGAGGAAGATATCCCAGTGTTAGCCTCTGGCTCCCAGATCTGCTATGTGTACACACACATACACACTCACAGAAGGGAGAGAGGGGAAAGGGGGGAGGGAGGGAGAGAGGGAAAGAGAGATAGATAGATAGATAGAGAGATATCCTTATGAGGCCGTTCTTGTGAAGGCCTGGTTTTCCAAGCAGTCCTTCAGCTGTGTTCTGACTACTCTCATGGTGTCACAGAGTCACAGATGTTCTGTTTTCTTGTAAGCTCTCCTTCTGGTCTTGTCACAGTCATTTCATTTGAGTCATGAAGTCCATAATCTCCTTTAGGAACCAATGTATTAAATAATCTTTTGTACACTGTGAAGATGTGTCTTTGCCAAGGTCCCTTCTGATTGGTTTAATTAAAAGGTAAATGGCCAATAGCTAAACACGTAGAGGTTAGGAGGAACTTGTGGACAAAAAGAGAGCTTGAGAAGGAAAGGGGAGTCGCCAGCCAGATGTGGAGGAAGCAGGAGATGAGCATGCCATGTTAAAAAGGTGCTGCCATGCGGTAGAACGTAGATAAGAAATATGGATTAATTTAAGACGGAAGAGCTAGTTAGCAACAAGTCTAAGCTGTCAGCCGAGCATTTATAATTAATAATAAGTCTCTGTGTGGTTATTTGGGAGTCAGTGGTCCCGAAGAAAAGTCCTGTCTGCAAACCTATCCCACTGCCTTCAACCCATGTCCCCCGCCATGAGGACAGAGTGAAAATTCACAGTCCCCACCCCTTTCATTATGATTACAGCATATCCCCTGTCCAGGGCAGCTTGCTGCTGCCCATGTGCGACTTTTCCTCTTTCTTTTCCCATTTCTGGACTCAGGAAAGACAAAAGCATCGTTTCTCCTTAACCCGGGAGATGTGGGGATGTGGTGGCTGGAACAGCTCTGCAGAGCATCTCAGAGAAGGCAGTACAGCAGCCGTTCTCACCCTTCCTAGCGCTGCAACCCCGTGGGGACCCCAACCACAAGATTATTTTTGTTGATACTTTATAACTGTAATTTTGCTACTGTTACTAGTCATAAGTATCTGTGTTTTCCAATGGTCATGAGAGGCCCCTGTAATAGGGTTATTTGACCCCCCAAAGGGATCTCAGCCCATAGGTTGAGATCCACTGCAGTAGAGCCTGGATCCAGAGTCTGAGAACAAAAGAAGTGACCAGAGCAACCCTGAAAGGCCGGGTTGGGCACCAGGTGTCTGTCATCCCCTGACCAATGTATGGAATCCAGGGCGCTGCTCTCCAGGCAGGAGCCACAGGAAGCAAACCTTTCCTGTGACTCTCATTCTCGGCAGCCTGCTGGGTGTGGATCATGGCCAAAGAGAGGCCAGGAGCCAGCAGGTGAATGGTGCCCCTGACGGATACTTACCTCACCCGGCTGGCATCAGCGCTGACTCACAGGACAGGGTCTCGTATGACCCCCTTGGCAGCCTCCCTTCTGAGTATAGACTGGGCCAAGCTCAGCTGTGCTTACATAACGAAACATGGTTGCGCCTAGTGTGTAGAGGATGGCAAAGTCCAAAAATAAACACTATTGACCGATAACATGTGAACTAGAGGTTGGGTGGAAGATGAGAAGGTGTGATGATGGCAAATATTGCTCCTGCCATTGAGTGACAAAGAAGAGGCAGAGGCCACTTGGGGCCTTTTCTTCCTTTAACCATTATCTTGTCCATGGGTGAGAGCTGCCATCTCTTTCTGTACTCGAGAGTAAGGCCGCCCGATGAGCATATTACCCTGTGGAGTTTTCAAATTGTGTTCTGAACACTGTGCTAGGGAGAGGGACTAGAAGAGCCTAGGAGGGGACTGTCAACTTTCCTTTCCATGTCCAGACACCGAGATCTAGAGGCTTAGCCCGGTCTCATCTTGTAAGAGGGAAGAGCTAGTTTCGGAACTTTGTCTTGTGATATCAAAACAAGCACTATTTTGTCGTGTCTTATATACCTGGGCCTCACCATGCGGGCATTGCTTAAGTTAACGCTGTATAGGCCTTATAAGTCAAACTATGGTAGATCCCCTAGGCACAGGGACTGCGGATGGGCAGAAAGGATTCAATCTTGCGTGGGTGGTATGGTAGGCTTAACAAGTAAAACTATGGATGCTGAGTTAAATTTGAATTTCAAAACCAGCAGTGAACTGTTTTATAGTATGTCATCTCAAATACAGAATAAGCTTATATAAATAGATCTTCAGTTGAAATGGAATCAAATGTTCTGTGTTTTGTCTGGTGGTTCTATTTTGATGGCCCTCACAATCCTAGCATGTGGCCATTATTTTAATTGCTCCCAAAGCTATCCCTATTAGTATATTAGATTCACCAGCTGAGGAGTTTGTTCCAAAATCAAGGTTGAGAGGCGATTTTCAGGGTGGATTTGAATTTAATTGTAACTAGGGAGTCAGTGGGGCTGGTTGGCTCCTTGGATCTTTCCAACTTGCTCCATAGCTCTTGGATGCTTTGCTCTGCTTCAGTTTCATTTTGTGTTCTTTCCCGCCTTTATCTGTGTGTTTCGCCCCCTTTGCGTTCCCATCTGTTTAGTTCCCATCAGCCCCTCCTCTTTAGGTTCACTGAGCTTTTCCTCAGCCCTGCTGAGTCTATGAATGAGTCAGCCTCTGGTTTTCAGCGACAAAGACTAAATTCCCAGAAATGAAAAAGAACTTGTCACATGGGGAGGGACCAGTCACAAGGTTTTCCTGTCATATGATGGATCTTCCTCAGACAGAAGGTGTCAGGACAGTGATCTCCAGGTGTAGCTTAAAGAAGGATCTGGAGGGGAGGAAGGCAATGAGCTAAGTGGGCCAGGCCTTTTATAGTCAATGAATTTCTCTTCCTGTGATCTTGGCGGGTAGAGGTTTACCTGCCCTTTCTCCAATGCTGTCAAAGCAGATCCCACCTAGAGAAAAGTGAAGCTTTGAGTCTCATCAAAGACAAACAGGGAGTGAGAGACATGGGAAAGAGAAAGCCTCTGCCCTTAGGCCAGAATTTTTATCCTCTGATCATGTTGGCCAAGTCCTCTCAACACATTGTCCTGTCAAGATTCCAGTGTGGGCTCAAGAAGAGACAATGTGAGGTTGGTCCTGTATGGTAAAGACCACAAACACCAGGTCTTTACTGAGTGTCTACCAGACCTAAGGCTCAGAGGCTGCAAGGCTGGTGGCTACCGTGTTAAACAGGATGCAGTTCCTGGATTATAGACATTCTAGTCAAGAAACGTGGCTAGTGCTTCTCCCGGATTTTTGTGTTAATTAGTACATTGTCCCCTGTCACTCAGGTTTGAGGTGAGCTGAAATGTTTTGCTTTGTTCTTTCTTTCTCTTTCTTTCTTTCTTTCTTTCTTTCTTTCTTTCTTTCTTTCTTTCTTTCTTTCTTTCTTTCTTTCTTTCTTTCTTTCTTTCTTTCCTGTGACTTGCCTTCTTTTTGTTTGTGTAAGTCCCAGCAAGGATCTGGAGTCAACTCTTTCCCTTCCATGCTATATGGCTCTTGCCTGGGAAAGACTGATTTTCAGTGACGTTTATGTGTCAGAGGAATGAAGGAAAGGAAAGTTCGCTGGCCATCCAAACATGTGACCTAAAGAGAACTCTAGAATTCTTTTCCAACCTTCTGCTCTTTTGATCGATTTCTTGATCGCCAATCTTGGAAGTATTTTTCAAAAATAGGAGGCAGAGTGGCCTCAGGCTATCAGTCTCCCGAGCTCTGCATTTGTGATGCTCCTTTCCCAGTATCCAGGGCAGCAGAGCTAACCCTGCTTTCCTGGCTGATTGATTAATGAAGCCGTAAGCCCAGTGAGGCTGTGGTCCAGGGGCACATTCCTCTGTGATCAGCACTTCCCTCTCTACTCCAGTTGCCTGAGGCAGAAGAGTGCTGCGTTCCTGGAAACCCCGAAGGACAAAGAACAGGGACTGGCAAAATGATGGCTAGAGGGGCGTTTATTTACATGATGGGAAAAGTGGTGACTTTACATTTAAGTAAATTAAACTACACAGCATTGCATTCTGAAGCATAGCTTTTTCAGACAGCAAGTGTGATTTTAGACACCCAAGCAAATCATAAAACCCAGCAGTGGCTCTCAGTTCTGTCCAGTCTCTCTGGAGTGCTTTCTTGAGTTGTTGGAACTGCCTTTTGCAGCTCTTAGGTCAAAGGTTTGGGGCTCCAGGTGCTGGGTTCACCACAAAACTTGACCCTAGGCCTTGTAAAACTAAGCAGACTTGCCTTTGTCCTGGGAGAGAGAGACAGAGAGGGCGGGGGAGGAGGGAGAGAGGGAGAGATAAGAGGGGAAAAGGGTGGAGGGAGAGGGACGGCGATATGGGAAGTGGGACAGAGGGTCCTAGAGAAAGAAAAAGAAGGAAGAGAAGGAGAAGGAAGGGGGACAAGAACCGATTGAGCAGTTGCTTTAATCAGCTATGTATTCTTCCATGATCATTTACATCTAACAAAAGGCTCGATACATTACTGTGTCTTGTTGCTGCAGCAGAACGAATAGGATACAGATTCCGAGTCTGTAGAGTGGAGCTTCAATAGCACAAAGGGTACAGATATTGGAGTTGGTTTCAGAGATGATGAGGGGTGAAGGGTGAAATGACATATGCTGGTTTAAAAATACCAAGTGACACCAAGCAGGAAGCATCCAGTAGTCAGTGTGCCAACTATGAATGACAGTGTGCCAACTCTGTCTTAAGAGTCCCAGCCTCACAAACCAGCTTGCTTAGTGAGAATTCCTCTAGGACACATTATCTTATTTTCTCTGTCTCTCTGTCTCTCTGTCCTCTCTTTGTCTCTGTCTCTCTCTCTCTCTGTCTCTCTCTCTGTCTCTCTTTGTCTCTCTCTCTCTTTCTCTCTCTCTCTGTATGTGTGTTCATGTGTTCACATCTGTATGCAGGTGTTCTAGAGGACGACCTAGGGAGTCACCTCAGGAACAGCATCTTCTTTGAGATGACGTCACTCACCGGGTAGGCTGGCTGACCCACAGGCCCCAGGGCTCTTCTTATCTCTGCCTGCCCCCCAGCTCTGGGATTACAAGCATGTGTCACCGTGCGTGCCTTTGTCTTTTATATGTGAGTTCTGGGGGACCAAATCTAGGCCATGCTTATGAGTTAAGCGCTTTTACCAATAAAACCATCTCCTCAGCTCTCATTTTGACATTTTAAATTCATTGTGTCCCCAGAGCACTCCTTGTGGATAACTTCCACTCTCTGGGCATGGCACCACCCTGTGCCCAAACCCAGAGCCCGGGTAATTCCAGATTTCTCCCTCTATCTCTCTGTCCATTTCCCATCCATTCCTTTCAAGTCCTTTGATTTCACCTCAAATGTTTCTTGAATCTTTACCATCTTGCTTCTGTTCTTAAGGCCGAGCTCACACTGGCATCATGTCCCCTGCAACAGGCTCTCTTCTTCCCACTGGCTTCCCTTGCCCTCAGGAAAAGGGCTGAACTTTTAAGGATCTCCCAGGGCCTACCTGCTGCCCTAGCTTCTTGTCCTCGTCTCTCCTCATTTGCTTGGTTTGAGACATATGGATGTTTTTCTGTCCATCCTACTTGCTGTTTTCCTGCATCTGCAAATGCTGCTTATTTTATGAAAAGGGATATCTGGAAAATCCAGGTAGATAAATGTTTAAGCTTCCTGGAGGGACTATGGAAATGGTAGCCAAGGAGGCAGACTCTTTTGAGCTCTGTGAATAGGCTGGGAGTGTCATCTTTATTATAGAGATGGATGCAGAGAGGGACAATAAACCCCCACCATACTTCAGCCTCTGGGTTCCCCAGGTACTGCTGGGCATTCAGCGTGGCAGGGCAAAGATCAATCTTTGAGGACTGTGAGACTGCCTACATCCCTGTATCACTTCTTATGATGCTAAGACCTGTCAGTCCTGCCTCAATAAAAGAAACCTGACGGAAGAGAGTGTAAGTGCTAATCCTGACCTCCACTTTACAAGCGGTCCTGAGGAGGGAGCGAAGCATGTCACAAAGGGGCCCCAGAGAAGCATCAGGTGTGGAATATTCCTTTGCAGTGTGTGGAAATACATTCCTGTGATTGGTATAATAAAAAGCCCGAACAGCCAAGAGCTAAGCAGGAGGTACAGGCGGGGCTTCAGGGCAGAGTGAGAACTCTGGAAAGAAGAAAGGCGGAGTCACTAGCCAGACACAGAGGAAGTTGCATGAGCAAAATGTGGAGAGATGAGGTAACTAACCATGTGCTAGAGCATAGATGAAAAATTATGGGTTAATTTAAGTTATAAGAACTAGTTAGGAACAAGCCTAAGCTAAGGCCAAGCATTCATAATTAATAATAAGTCTCTACATCATTATTTATGAGCTGACAGTCTCAATGAGAAAGTTTGTCTACAGGTAGCTGGAGGGAAGGTAAATTGAAGTTCCCCAAGCAGTGTGGAAGAACGAGCCCAGAAACAGGGTTGATCTATGCTCTGGAGCCAATGTAATACTGTATGTAGGTTTAGGCTCCCAAGA